>JBBMHQ010072754.1:0-12721 GCA_037834295.1 Postelsia palmaeformis
ATACAAAACGCCTTCACAACACAACCAAAACTCCACGATGCATGTGACACTGATTGTCAATGGGATCCTCATTGCTGTCTGTCATTTCCATTGCTGTCGGCCAGTGCTGCTGTGCGTACAAAATTGATTCGTAGACACGTTTGCACCTCCACCACTTTACCACTCGTCCCGCGGCGTAGCCTCGTCCGATTCGGTCGACACCAAAGAATCCGTCCTCTCGGTCTTACGGAGTCTGGTCGCCCGGCGTGCACAGCAGCCGTGGCGTTCGTTTCGCGACCATATGCTGGCCTATGAATCTCAACATTTTTGCGCAAAACTCGCGCTTTCACACGTAAAATAACCCGAATCGGAATTTCGGTACACGTTTCTTGAACGCCCAACCCTCAACGCAAAAGCAACGGTGGAGCATGAGACCGGCCACCCCAGCCCATACTCCCCACACTCTTGCCGGCATGAACTGTCGGAAGCCGTGAAAGATGCAGCCTCTCCCGTTTCGGCCAAAAGAGAAGAGGTCTCATCTGGGTGCTGGCATCGTGAACATAATATTTTTACCGCCACGAGCGAGCATAGATCTCGGCTGACGGCACATTTGCCGCTTGACGGACAGCCGTCAACGACACCCCAAATGCTCAAAATAATCAAAATTATTTGTTCCCAGAACTGTAGAATTACACCGCTCACGATTTCACAGCTGTACATGGTGAATGCGCCGATTCCAACCTATAAATTGAGTATCTACCACTCGACTGGTCGAACTCACAGTATATACGTCGATTGACGACATTCTTGCCCCGTGACGGACAGCTGTCAAGGACCTCCCAACACTAAAAACTATTTCAAAATTATGGAGAAGTTGGACGGGCCAAAGCTAGACCGTCAACCAAAAATTTGACCGCCAGGTAATGAATCACGCAGCAGCTCACTTAATTGAGTATCTACCACTCAACTGGTCGGACTCACAGCGGGGCGCAGCACACCCTGCCAGCCGGCAGCCAGGGCACGGCGCAAGCACGCCCGAGGCCGCCACCGGCGCAGTAGCGGTCGGGGAGCACGATGAGGGAGTTTTGGACCGAGAGGTGAAACTTAGCGCGATTGAGCGCGAAAAACGCAAAAATCTACGTCTGAAAAAATGTGAGGAGCGCTTACAGCACACCACCAACAATATCGTACTTATATTTACATTTACATATACTGCCGGCGACTAGCTCAAGTAGCCCGAATTGGTTTTTAGTGTGGGCGACGCAGAAAAATGTAAAATCTTGTTTGATCATCTCTTCTCTTTCCACCTTCTCTGATTTTGGAGAGAAAAAACTTGAGACGCAATAAGGGCACGCCCGGAGCGGAAGAAAGCCTGCTGGACGTAAAGAGGGAGCAAGTCATTGTCAATTGCACCGACGGTGACCCACAGCACAGCAGTCCGAGAAATTAGGTACTGCTATAGCGGGTTGGGTCTTGATAATTTCACCCCCAAGATTTGCCACCGGGAGCGACAAATCGTAGCCTTTGCATTCCCCCCCAGCGAGTCAAATCTACGGAGAACTTCGAATCCCCACCGTGGTGAGATTTTGAAGAAAAAAGAAGAAGAAGGAATCAACTGCTGAGAGCGCATAGCGTGGGTAGGCACAATTTTCCAGAGCGAGTTGTTGACAAGGGAGGAAAGGGCTGAAGTTTTGTCGCGATAAAAAAACGCACGGCACGAACCGCCGTACGTAGTGGGGGGAGGGGGGGGGGATGGTCTCAAGATCAAGCACGGCCGTAGTCTATGGTGGTGGTGGTGGTGGTGGGGGAGTGTGTACTTATTATCATGCATGGCCGTAGTCGTATGAATATAGACCGTCGCATCCCAACAATGCTGAGACGGAGCACGTCGGGTTTTCACCGACCAGGCAGACATTGCTTGCACCAAGCGCGAAGCGAACCGTGAGGTGTTGGGCGAGTCGCATGAAGGGTGAGCTGCATCCTACCAAGAACCGGTTTTGAGGCGGATTTTCTTGCATATGGATGACAGAGTCAATGAATTGATTCATTTTCTGGTGTGGCCAGTTCCAGAGACAGCAATGGGTTTACTACGAGTATGTAACTGTCTCGTGGGTGCCTCGCCGTATACATACGACGTGATACGATCACCCCCCCCCCTGTGCGGAGGGACGGATCTCCCCGCATAATAATGATCTAACTCCACCGCCAGCCGTGGTGACCGCCAATCGCAACAACAACAACAACAACAACAGCATCAACAACGGTACCCTGGCTGTCTAGCTCACGTAGTGAGAGTCGTGTTTTACAGCGTCGTCGCCAACCGACGCCAACCCAACCTAAGTATATACGAGGTATCTTGTATATTATGCGCAGGGGGGGGGGGAAGCCTGCTGTGCGACCCCGGACTTGAGCTATCACGACTCGTGACAGGAGGGACAGAAGAGAAGGGCGACGAAAATGAAAGAGATGGAAAAACGAAAGGGGGAAAAAGAAGTTCCTACTACGGGGGCCCAAATTAAATACCGGTGAACCTACGGTACACACAAAAACCTATAGGGTGTTGTATTTTTACTACCAATATCTGGTCCTATTTACTATGGTCCCCCGTAATATAACAATTTCCACACTTTGACGAGTTTCATTTACCTCGCGCAAAAAAATGACTTTTGAGATAGCAATGTTAGCGCAACCCGAAGTACAGAGTCCCGACGGCGAGGAAAAAAAGAACTGGGTTGCCTCCCACGCAAGGCATCCCATCCTGTCAGTCGCAAATACTTGGGCCGAAAAACTATCCCCTTTCATGGCGATGGGTGTTCTCCTCACATTAGCCCCTTTCCCTGAAATCTAGCCCCGACATATCTACACAAAACGGGCCGACGAAAAAAAAAACGTCCAGATGGACGAAAAACCAAGCACAGGGGCAATACGTGTACCTCAGATCCCCGCACGGATCCGGACGGACGGGTACCGTGTCACGGTACGAGCTGCGGATAAACATACCGTCGCATAGCGCTTCCAACCCAGCGAATACCAGGAAATCATCCGCATACGATATATGACGTATACACGCACCCTCTCCTACAAGTACTAGCAAGCATCAACACCGAAAGGCAGCGCCACCCGACCGGCATCACCTTCGTCGAATGTGTCGTGCGAGCCGCGCTCGTTCCCGAAGTATGACACGGCGCTGTCGCTCTCAGACGGAAGGGGGTTGCCGTTCCCCGGCGAACCTTTGCGGACGAGGCCGGTGGCGGGAGATTCCGAGGACTTGCAGGAGGGCCAACGACGGCGAGTCGGATCCCGCCCCCGCGAGCTACCCCGCCCGGGAGAACAAGACTTCTTTCCAGTCTAGGGTTTCGGGAAGGCGGGACGGGAAAAGTAGGAAGGGGTAGGGGTGCTCAGAAGGGGTGTACTCATTTATTACTTGCCTTAGGCATTTGACCATTGACCACGCATCTCTTTCGCGGCGGAGCAAGGGGGGGGTGTACTCTATATCATGCATGGCCGTAGGCGTATGCCCATTGACACTCGCATCCCTACAATGCGAGGACGGAGCACGTCGGGATTTCATCGACCAGCCACACATTGCTTGCACCGAGCGCGAAGCGCCGTGAAGTGTCCGGCGAGTCGAATGAAGGGTGAGCTGCATCCTATTGATACTAACAACCGCTCGTGAAGCGGACTTGCACATGTATACCAGCTTCAATGAGTTGATTGATTTTCCGGTGTGGCCTCTTCCAGAGACGGTAGTGGGGGTACTATGTAACTGCCTCGTGGGTGCCTTACCATATACACACTACGTGATGGGACCATCCCCCTTCTGTGGAGTTATTGTTCTTCACGCCGCACAAATGATCTACTGCAACTCGATCGCCAGCTGTGACCGACCGCCAACAGCCAAAAACGGTACCCTGCCTAGCCCGCGTATTGAGCGGCATGTTTTGCAGCGTCGCTGCCAACAAACGCCAACCCAACCTATATCGGGTGGGAGGGAGGTCGGGTGGGAGGGAGCTGTGATGATAGGGTGCTGGTTGTATCTGCCGCAACAGACATCTCAACGTGTTATACATACGTCCGCGACGACAACCAAACAATACGTCCCGCCATTGCTGACCAACCATCGTCCTTGTTGTTGATGTCGTTGTTGCTGGTGGTGTTGTTGCTGGTGGTCTTGTTCCTGGTGCTGTTGTTGCTGTCATTTGTTGCTGCTGTCGTTGTCGATGTGGTTGCTAGTGTTATGTTGCTGTCGTTGTGTACATAGTTGTTGTTGTTTGCGTGCATACAGAAGCTTACCGTGGCATCCGCTACATACCTACTACAAGGGAACTGAGTGATCACGACCAAACAGGCTTGGTAAAATACTGGAATAGGTAATTTCAGGTGCCTATGATGGGTCGTGATTACTCTGGACTGCGTATCGGGCCCAGCCTATCGTTGTGCTCAAAGTTGGTTGTTGGGGGGTGGTATAGAGTGGAGCCTAAGAAACATTATGTGCTACTAGTACGTACCAAAACATTACTTGTCGACGGCGAAGACAAAACAGGACCCTTTTTTTCCCGCCTTCCGCGAATTACACGCCGCAACGAATCGCCGCCTGCGGCGGCAGAAAGTTGCGGCGCCAAGAGCCGTGTCGAGGTTAGCCGCACATCGCCTCCGTCGAGTGTTGCGGGAAACAGCCATACCCACCGAATTGTTGCGCCAGTGCAACAGCGCCAGCGCAAAAGCGCAACAGCCAATCGGTGCCCTGCTACGTACCCTAACCGTGAGGGGGCGTCACCTCTCCCTCTTCCTCGTCGTCGTCTTCGTCTTCCTCGTAGTCCGAAGTGCGGAGGTCGCCCGCGCGGTACCAAGAATCCAGTGAACCCCCGTCTACCCCTGACACGCAGAAGCAAAAAAAGCATGAGGTGAAAAACGCAAGGGCGGGGGCGGGGGCGGGGGCAGGGCCGGGGGTGGGCGAATGGAACAATAATAAGGCATCATGCGCTCGCGTATCGATATCTGCCAAGCCGGTGGTAGTCAAACTTTCCACAGCCCGAGTGAGCAATGTCCGGTGCTTCGCTAAAAGGAGGGAGGTTTTGCGCTACCTGCCCACCCTATATACCACCGGCCTATCGCATACCGTACGTTCGAAAGCGAGAAACGTTGGAACAACAAAATCAGCCATGATGTGTATCTGGCTGTACTTTTTTCGGCTTTACTTTTTCCCTGGGCAATGGAGCCTTTCCTGTGACCACGGACTCGGTATTTTGGACATGAGTACACACCCCAATAATTCCCCCCTCGCGCCCGCCGCTTGACGATATATTCGGGGGCAACTATAAATATAATCCTAACTCGCGGACACCGCTGGAAAATAACCCCGACAAACGCGGCAGGCAAGGCATTAGGCGAGGCAGGCAAAGCAGCAGTACCTACCGACTCAAAAGTATGTCGTGCCGCAAACGGCCTCCACCCCCACATTATTCCGACCCCCCCTTCGACCCCCGCCTACCCCCCCCCCCCCACCAACCCCTATTATTATATATATATACATATGTATATATATAGGTTGGGTTAGCGTTGGTTGGCAACGACACTGTCAAACATGCCGCTCACTACGTGAGCTAGACAACCAGGGTGCCGTTTTTTTTGGGGTATGTTTGGCGGTTGCCCACAGCTGGTCGTCAAGTGAGGTTCTTTGTGCAAGATCAACAATATTTACTCCGCACAAGGGCATTGATCGTATCACTTAGTGTTCAAGGTAAGACACCCAAGAGGAAGTTACATAGTTCTCCCATTGCTGTCCCTGGAATTGCCTACGCCGGAAACTAAATTAAGCCATTGAAGCTGCCATCCATATGCAAGTCCGCCTCACAAGCGGTTCTTAGTAGGATGCATCTCACCCTTCATGCGACTCGCCCAACACCTCACGGCACTTCGCGCTTGATGCAAGAAATGTCTGCCTGGCCGGTGAAAACCCGACATGCTCCGTCCCGGCATTGTAGGGATGCGAGGGTCTATGGTCATACGATACATCTCTCCTATCGAGTGCACCCCTGGTCAGTGAAAACCTGACATGCTCTGTCCCGGCATGGTAGGGATGCGAGGGTTTACGGTCATACGACTGCGGCCATGCATGACATGAGCACCAGCCCCCCTCCCTCCTCCCACCTTCACCCTCCGGCCCCAGCATCTTCACCCGTCGAACTAACGCCTCTCCGTCCTCTTCTTCTGCGAAGACCTCGTCCCCGTCCCCCTCGCCGAGCTCTCCGACAACAGGTATCTCGATCTCCAAGTCAGAGTCGAGCGCGTGTTCTCCACCTGACGGGGAGCCTCTTCCGTCCGCATCCCGCGACCCGCGCGCACACCCCGTCCTCGCGTTCGGTAAGCGCGCCTCGTCGATGTCGGATAAAACTCCCTCCGATTCGGAGGGGCACGGAAGGTCTGTCGGGAGTCGGGCCCACGCTTCTTCTTCCGCCTGCACCAAAAGAGGGTTTTCGAAGTGAAAACGTTTTGCGGGGGGATTGTGTCAAAATGATGCCATCGCTGTGCACCGGGCGCGGTACACTCAATGCTGGACACTACACAAACTATCTACGGGGGGGCATAGTAAATAGGACCTATGGTACACATAAAAGCCTATATATTTACCCTTTATCGCTAACAATAAAACTGGTCTCATTTACTATGCTCTCCCGCTATAGACGCTGGGCGCCAACGGTGAAGTCACCTAGACAGCAACGGATAAAAAAAGAAACACATAGAACGTGAGAAACAAGCGGTGTACAGGCGAGGGCGCATGCCCATTCCAACATTCCCAAAGCCCCTCCCTCTCTTGGCGCGCCCCGTGTATACCAAGCAGCAGCACACCGTTCGTGAACACGCCGAAGTCGCGTGACACCACTTGATTCCTTAACCGAGGCACAATGTGCATCCCTCATTCGGCAGCTCGCGAACACCAACAAATGCAAGTAAACCTCGCACTCATCCGGTAGCTCGCGAACACGAACAAATGCAAGTATACCTCGCACTCCGTGAAGTTTGTTTGCGCCAAAGAACAAAGGCACGCGGCTTTCTGCCGCACACCACACAAAAACGAACAGTTGCCGCCGAGAGGCGACGACCGCGGAGGGGGGGGTAGAAAACTGATGACAAGATATACGCTCGCGCTGTTTCGGGCCGCGCGAGTGCGTAACCTCCGAACCCGAACGACACAATGGTAAAACCACACACTCCCTCGATGACAGGGGGGCGGGGGTGGCGGGAATGGAAGGGTATCATCCAAAAATACCAGAGGAGGACAACACCGTAATTTACGCATGGACTATCGTCCATCCTCTCTCAAGTAGGATACGCGTCCGACTGCAAAAACAATCTACACTGGATGCGACCAACGCCATTTACGCATGGACCATCGTCTATCCTCTCAAGTAGGATACGCGTCCGATTGCCAGAGGCAACCTATTCCGGATGCGACCAACGGCGCCTCGGCCTCCTCCCTTGCAAAGGACATGGAGGCGGGAGAAACTACACAATCGCCCCCGCCTTCCGGAGCGAACCCGTGTGCCGCATACCTGAGCCTCCGCGTCCACCCAAGCCTCTGCCTCGGCCCAAATCAGTTCCATTGCGTCAACATACGCGGTGTCGGGGTCCTCGCAATCGTTCTCCGCTCCCGCGTCGTCGTCCGGTTCACCCCAGTCTCCACCGCTCTGCTGACTCTGCGTACCATTCAATGCGGTAAGCTCCGCCCCGCCCCGCTGCCCACGCCGCTCGCCACCCCCTGCCCCCCTCGCTCCCACCCCCCCCCGGCCCCCGCGGCCACCCTTCCGGCGAGGAGAAGGAGCGCCTGTGCCCGAGCGATCTCTGGCGTCGCCGGAGGCGTTTTCGCCGGTCTTTCCCTTAGGGGCTCGCTCTGCTGCGCACAAGCCGCCGGCCGAGGGGGGAAGCCGCTGCCCACTTCTCCGTCGCCCCCCGACGGCAGCAAAATAATCGTCCACCGCCACGCGCTTTTCGGAGGCCTTGGCCCTCACCTCGTGCGACTGCGGCGGCGACGAGTCCGTGCCTGCGCTCGCTCTGTCCCCCTTCCACGTCGCGACGGCACGTCCGCCCGGTGCCAGCGGGAGCTCGCTGCTGTTCCGGCAAGCCCCCTCCCTTGGCCGCGGGAACCGACCCAGGTCGTTCGCGGACGAGGAGGCGAGCCTTTTGGGGAGCGGTGCGGGGTTACCATGCCCGTCGGAAGCTTTGCCTTCCTGAGGTTTGTCCTGCGTAAGCATCGGGCGTTTAGACCACTTGCTGTCGGGCTTGCGGCACATGCGGGACAACGGGTCAGAGAGTCGGCGAAAGGGGTGCTGTTACGCACGTGTCGCGGTAAGGGCGACAGTGGCGCCGCAACCCCAAGCGGCCGAGGCAAGGAGCACCCTTCATCATTTATGGCTACGCCTCCGTATGTCGGAGAAACTATTCGGATTGACATAAAACGGCGACATACAGACGGGGGGGCGGGGGTGAAGGTACCTTCGCAAGAACCTTCGATACCGGGCACACAAGTCGATTTTCGGTTCGACGGCCGATCGCACGTATAGAGCGGTCGCGATGGCAAGCGATAGAAACGCGTAAATGGGCTCAGTCTCCGTTATCTCACCGGCAAGTGCGCGGATGTTGCTCCAACCGCCTTATCCGAGTCATGTCTCTTGAGCTCTTCCGACTTCTTCGCCTTCACCTCCCGACCGCCTTCAATACCATTACCACAACCACCACCACTACCATCACCTCCACCACCAGTACCATCACCTTCGCAACTGCAACCCCCACCACTACCACCCTTACTGCCACCACTCACTCCTCTGCCCCCACCACCAACACCCACACAATCACCGATAACAGCACCACTAGCACCGGCCATTATGGGGGCCGCAGCGAGCCCGCCATCGAAATTTTCGTGTCCTATCGCGACCACCTCCCCCTTAGACACAACGCCATCCTCAGGCGGTCGTCTAGTCACCGCGGGAGCACCAGACGGTGGTGGCCGCGGCGCGGTGCGGTCTTCCCCGGGAATAGAGACCGTTTCTTCCGTGGCCCTGTCTCCCCTCTCGCTGTTGTCGCTGTCTTCCTTTCTATCGCCGCCGCTGCCGCCGCCGCCGCAAGCAGGCGGCACCGGCGAAGGTGAACAAGCGAAAGATGGACCCATCCGAGTGGAAGGTGCTGAAGGTACAGCGGCCGTAGGTGCAGCCGGTGCGGGCACCGCTGGCGCACCCGTAGCGGCGGTAGCGAGAGGATTGCCCCCGGAAGATTTCTTAGTTTTCACGCAGAGGAGAGCAGGAGTAGACGAGGCAGAAACTGCCAGATCGGAGTTTGCCCCAGGGTTGAACGTAAACGGCGCAGCTTGAGGATTCAGCCGGGAGGTTCTCCGGCACGCCGGGACTGGACATGGAGCCGCCGGTAAACCCGGTGCCCCTGCGGTTGCAGAGTCGGTGGCACCGGTAGCGCAAGGTTCCGCCGCCCTGGCTCCAGCGGTTGCGGCGGTTTCGTGGTGGGGGCCTCGTCTGCTGCTAGGGGAGCCAGCAACGGCGGGAGGAACAATATTACTTTTACGTCGATTGGCTTCTGGCTCATCATGGCGGGATCCGTCTACAACCCCAATCAGTTGCGGCTCGCGCCCAGCAGCTTTTCCTCCTTCTGCTGCGTCTCCGGCGCCTTTCTCCTCCTCCACAACGACCCCGCTACCCTCGCTGACCGCCCCTCCTTCTCTTTCTCCGTCTCCTCGGCCAGGCACAACTCGGCGTCGCTCCTCTTCATCGTACACGGCACTGAATCTCTCTGGAGGAACGCCCCCCCCGCTTGTACAAGAGCCTCTTGCCTTAGAGGGTGCCCCAGACGCGGGCGAACGCAACTCCTTCCCCGTCGCCGCCTTCGCCGCCGTTGTTCCGGTGACCTCCGTCGCCTTGCCCAAGGCAAGCGTACCCCTGCTTCCCTTCTCGCCCCCACCCGCCGCGTCGCAGCCCGCTAGACACTCGAGCGGAGAAGCGGCAGCTGCGTCGGAAAGCGAGCGCTCCTCGCGCGCCCGTTCCCGTTGTCGCCGCTCATGATCTCCGTTCGACACGCCCAACGCCGTGGCCGCGCCGAGTTTGTCGCGACTCCCAGCCGGCTGAGATTCCGGCGACTCCGAGGAGTCGGGCGGGAAGATTGAGGTTGCGGTGCTGTTACGGCTTCGGCTGACGAGGGGGGGCGGCGTGGATGTTGCCTCGGCAACCGCGGTGACGGGGGCGGGGGCGGCAGATGAGGGTACGACAGCGCGAATGCGCCCCCCCACTCCCGGGTGCGACTCCTGCGGGGAAGCGTGGCTCTCCATGCGCTCGATGGCGTTTTTCACCATTACGCTCGTGCTCGATGCGGAGGTGGTCTTGCGCACCTGCAGAACCGGAACACGCCGCGTGAACATCAAACCTTCAGAGCAAAGCTAAACATAAAAAGGAGGGGGCATACTCGTACGAATAAGAAGTGATGATTAATACTGTAGTACCGAGTTGCCACGTTTTCACCCCCGCTAATGACTACCACGGAAAACAAAACATGCTGGTACTCGCACATACATTTCAATCGAAGCGCGCTGCACGAATAACGCCCCACGCAGTTGCACTTCACGCCCTCGCTTTTCGCGCACTACGTACCTCCCACACAAGCCCCTTCGGCTTGCGATTGCCAGCCTCCGCCGCGGAGTCTACCCCCGCCCCCCCCTCATCGTACGCCTTCTCCGCCGCCCGGGCAGCGCGTTGCTCGTCCTCGAAGCGCCTCTGGTCCGCGATGCGCTCGACAAGCTTCGCAAAATCCCGTCCGCACCTGCCGCACACAATGGGATTTTCCCGCGCTTGGTCCACAGCTTTAGCGGGGGTTGGGCTCCTGCACGGCCTCTGCCTGATTCTACTCAGGTTTGGTGTGGAACAAGGCTACGTCTCAACGGGTGTGTGCTCGTTTTTAGTCTGTTGTTCAGCATGGCAAACGACCGGAAATGAAAAACAAATTGGCCCAGTCGACCGCACTGCGGCCGTTAGTTGACAGCGTGTCGTCTTGACACACTTTCCACCTGCAAAATATCTTCCAGCTTTATTTTCCGAGTAGATTGTGTTGCTTCCGAAAAACGTGGGTGCGTTCGGAAAGAGGATACTATGTACATGGAGCAAATACAGCATGCTCTATGAATCATGGAAATAACGTGCTATCACGACAAGTCACAATAGCAGCCACATGCTGCAGCCGGGCGTTTTCCGCCGAGCTCGGCCTAACGAGGAGGCGGCTAGCGACCTCGGAAGCTCCCGCTTGTTCTTGCCCCACCACTCTTTCTCATGCAGAAGCTCGACACCTTTGTTCAGGCGATTCGTTTACACAACCATCGCAAACCATCGCTGCGCAAGGCACGACGCATGAGATCCGGCCGAACCAGCGCGCACTTCCCCACGGGGGCAAAACAACGGCAACACCTATATACTAAGTGCCCCGTAAGTCCGTCGGTACCTAACTCGGAGGTACCTCGTAGCTACTACGGAGGGCTGTAGAAATGAGAACCCACTATAAGACCCATACAATGTGCATCCCTCCATGTTTACAGCCCATATTTGATAGTGATTACTATGTTCCCACGTAAACAGTGACGAGGAGCGAGAGCTCTCACCCTTCCAGCAGTTCCGCCGCTTCCGTGCAGTGCGTAGCGCTGCCCTCGGCCTCACACAGATAATACAGCTCGTCCACGGCCCTGCGTCATGGGAAATAAGCACCCCCGGTACCGTTCAGGCGTTTCGTCCCTGCCGTCTATACGGGTACTGCTGTCCACGGCTGCTACAACTACAGGCAGACACATTTTGGCAACAAGCGCCTTTGGTTGTCCTGTGCTGCCTCTATTGTTTCACCTTTCGCCGATACTGTTACGGGAGACCATAGTAAATACGGCCAAATATTGCTGATAAAAATAGGGAAATATGTAGTTTTTTGTGTATACAGTAGGTCCTATTTACTATGGCCCCCCGTAATAACTAAACTGTCATGGGGGGGGCTAATGATGTAAGAATCAGAACCCATGATGGACCTTAAAGTCAGGTATTCCCGTGTGTCTCGACACCAAATTTGATTCTGAT
Organism: Postelsia palmaeformis; assembly: GCA_037834295.1. Taxonomy (NCBI): domain Eukaryota; class Phaeophyceae; order Laminariales; family Laminariaceae; genus Postelsia; species Postelsia palmaeformis. The sequence continues at coordinate 12,084 of JBBMHQ010072754.1, forward strand.
TGCTGTGTCCCCTGCGTCCACCTGAAACAGACGACGGATTGGCGCCATGATCAATGGTGGTTCGCCGCCTTTGCTGCTTACCATGTTGGTACCATGACCTATCGTCGATGGTCGGATCTTCAGTTTCACCTCTCACACCAACGCTACTGCTCAGCTGTAGACTAGGCTTGACGCCGCCGTGATCGAACGGCGCTGGCCGCCTCAGCCGATATTATCACCGCTTACTGGCACTGCTGCACTGCAACTGGAGTTTGACGCAACGATCGATCGTCGTTGACTGCATAGATGTTGGCGAAATGATCGATCGTCGTTGACCGCACAGACATTGACAAAATGGTCGATCGTCGCCGGCTGCATCTGCAGTCTCAAATAACCTCACCGGTTAACGTTACGAAAGAGGTATCCCCACAGGCGCTGGTTGAACCCATGCGCCGTCGAGTCGCTGCCGCTCACGCTGCGCCCTGGCCAGCTGGAGGTGCCTTTGGAAGACAGGCTGCCGGTCGAGCCCTTGAATGGGCTCGTCATCGGACTCTTCCTCCTGTCGAAAGCAGCACCAACAGCACCAGCAGCAGAGCCGAAACGAGGCGGGGGTGCGCATGTCAAATCAACGCTATACCAGGTCGCGCTCGAAAAGGGCT
>JBBMHQ010072765.1:0-12720 GCA_037834295.1 Postelsia palmaeformis
CTCCAACCACCTGCCACCTTTCCAACCCCACCCCCCACTTATCCTCACAAAATAATATCGTAAGCTCCACCCAAACGCCCCCCCACCCTTTTTCCCATCCCGGTTCCCTTTCCAACCCAGCCTACTATCACACCACCTCGTACACTCGACGAAACGCCCCCCCGTCTCCCAATCTCCCCCCCTCCAATCACCCGCCCCACTTTCTCGAGGACCTTCCCCTCCCCCCTTTCAGCTTCTCATCGCCTCCCCCTCGCTTTCCCACTCCCTCCAATCCCAACTCTCACCACCCGTAACCCCCCCCCCCACAACACTCCTCGCAAAACATTGCCAGGTATGAAGTACTGATTGTGTATCATAGGTTGCCTTGTAAACGGAAAGTATTGAATCGCTTGAAATAAGTCAGCGATACCTGGTATATTTATTAATAAGGTATAAATATATAATACATATATATATATATACATATACCTATATATACATACTTGAAGTATGAACCGAACTCAAGAAAAGTCGCAGCAACACGTATGTATGCCTATTGACTGTCAATGACGACATACCACACCCGACTGGTTTCCACCGTGAACCGCCTCTATATTTAGGGGGGGGGGATATTAAATAGGGCCTACGGTACACACAAGCATCTACCAGGTACCCTGGTATATATTTTGATATTTTTGCTGACAATATTCGGTCCTATTTACTATAGCCCCCCCGTAATACTAACAGGCACTGTATGCCATGTCAGGTATCGTACAACCAATGACTCAACCTGTCACAATACGTGCTTCGTATATGCATACCAGGTTTTGATTGTCTAACCAAAATTCTGTAGACAGGCAATGTACCCCCTCTGTCGCGGCGGTGTCAGTATTTCGTATGCCCCTGCAAGCCTCAGAATGCCCCTCCTTCAAGCAACAAGCAGTACTTCCGGGTACCTGTACTCGCCAAATACTGCACGTACGGTATCGCAATATAAAAGGCACGCCTGATAATAACTTTAATTTTTATGAACATGATAGATATTTCGTTGCAGATGTCCTACAGTCTATGCTGGGCAAGCTGCATATTTTACGCGAGGGATCATATCTGTTTGGGTGCAGGGCACAGTGGTGGCGGTAGCCGATCCTGCTGCTGTTGAACCGCGAGCGACGGGTTAAGTTGACACACGGTACGTATTCTAAACGAGGAAGCGTGGTGAGAATGAAAAATACCGGATAAAGAAATAAAATCAAGGCAACTTCAACTTGTGCGTACGCCTGTATTTTTTCCATCAAACTAAGATCGCCCAAAGGCTCCCCCAACGACCTCTCGGCCCGTGTTTTCTCGTCACCAGGTGCACGGTACCTCCGCCGGGGGCGACGCTGACGAGCTCCGCTTGCTCAGTACGAATGAAACTTACATCAACTTGCGTGCCTACGGTGGGAGCCTGGATTTCGTAAGCACCAAGGTTAGTCCGGAGAGTTTGGGCGGTCGAGCGTATCGATACTGTTGCTGCATGCGCGACGTAAAACGAGGAAACCGCCGTGACATTGTCGCGTCCCCCCAACGCCTGTTCGTCGTTGTGTCCTTTCGCACAGCAGCAGTATCAGTGCAGGTATGCTCCTATCCCGAAGGAAGCATGTAGATGGGTAATGTTTGGTATCTCGAAGCTACTTGTGGCAGGTGTGCGTTTGTACATTTGTTACGGCGTGCGCATAAAGCCTGCGGCCAGGCACATACGATAGAATAGGATCATACACCAATAACCACCACCCGTTCAAGGGGGATGCACCTTCATCGTGTTGTCTCAAGGCTCGCGATTGCAGTGTGATACCACCATCATAGCACTGCCACGTGGCCGTGCCGTAGCGCTATCACGAAGACGCCATTGAATGTGTTCTGGACATAACGTTGACCAGAAGAATGCTTCGTCCGAGTTTATGAACTGTCACGGTAGTTCAAAACACCAAAAGGGCATTGCCTTTCGATCAGGGGTGGCCGCCTTTTTTCTGACGTCTCCTCTCAGACGAGGACCCCAATGTCACACCCAAATAAGGAACCCAAAGAAGTGTGTCCGCGCGGCCCGACCAGCACCTCTCTGCTCTACGAGCTACGAGTCTTGAAGCACATATATATGCTCGTGTAACGGTAAAGTTCTATCGAGTATCCTATTGGTTGCCTTCGTGAGGATCTCAAACGGTCGACGAGTACTGCCTTACAAAGCGATAAGTGCGACCCCTCCCGTGGGATAAGCCCGACCGTTTTCGAAGCACAAACACGCCCTGTGGTGAGGCCACGGGAAGTCCCATGGCATCGTTTTGGGGTATATCATTAGCGTTGATAGTATGGCGTATCCATGCGATGGCAGCGTCTTGATCCCTGAAAGTATTGCAACAGCGGGTGGTCTTGTCGTTCAGGTCGGATACTGCTGCACGCTCCTCAGGACGCGGGCGACACCTCAAGTGGGTTCAATACCTACCATAAAATATGCGTAGCTGAGCGACCAGAGTGCAGCGACCTGAAGTTCTCCATGAAGCGCCACAGAGCGATGGTCGCCGCGTTTATGTTCCTGACTAAATTGTGACTTGCCGTAATGCCTAGTCTGGTGGTCCTTGTCTCATTGCGTTTCGCAATTGATTTGTGGTATAGCGTATGCCTCCCATTCGTGCTCCCGGTACACCCCTTTCTTGTCATGTATAGACCCGTCGTTCGGTTCCTGGGTGGCTGCTGTGGTGCCTAAAAAAAATTAGCATTGTTACCGCATTGCTACCGGGACACCCTGCCTCGCGTGATGTACTCACGTGGTAGATTGTCGTGTCGTCGTTACACCTCCGCCCCCGCTCCTTAGGTGTTCGCCTGGGACACTGTAATCAACGCCGTCGACAAAGACGTAGCAGATGGGCGGTCGTTCATCAGCGCTATCTCGGAAATCATCACCGACGAAACTCAGGCGTGCGACGGCAGGGCGAAAAGCAACATGGGGGAGGCGCGCATGGACATCGAGGACAGCGAGATGGGATACCTCGGGTTCCAGGACAGCGAGAGTTACGGGCTTACATGGAAGGTGAGGGTGGCTATCCCAGTTTGGCTGGATGAGGGCGTGAATGAGCACAGCATATGTGCATATTTTTTTTACTTTCGAAGTTTCCTGGCAGATGGCCTGTCTCAGTCAGCCTTGTAGCGATTACATAGTTTCAGGATCAAGGAGGTATACACTTGGAGGGGCGCTTTGCGTGCTTATGTTCGCAAGCCCGGGGCCTCCCCCAACCTTTCACTTTGTTATATCAAGATGGGTTGAAGGCAGGTTTTCCCTTGTAGGCACCATTTCGAGTGTCTACAAATCACGCACACCACAGTACGCATGCCAATCTAAACTAGAGACGCTCTTAGCACCGGTATGGAGATAGATTATGACACAAAGTCCGCGGAACGTAGTCCTGTTTGACCACTCAAGTCGAGACCGACCTGCAGTGCTCTTTTCTCCAGCCAAACATCCTATGCCCCGAATCCCTTGTGCATGTCTGGTGTGTCTCTAGGAGCGTTCAGACTGACACGGCTCGTAGTATGCGGCTAGCCTACTTTGTACCGCCTGTGTTGTGTCGAACATTAAGGATTGACTCTGACCCAACTGGTTGCTTTCTTTCCGGCAATACCAACCGGCGATCATAATGGAGAATAAATTGGAGTTGTCAGGTACGACATTCGCTGGGTGTTATTCCTACAGTAGGGCACGACATTATCGTCGCTGCCGAATTACTTTCGTGTACAGTTGATGGTGTCTTCAATTCAACACCCAGCTCTTCTTTCGTTTTTCAGTGTCAGTCGAATCGATTCGTGACACAGTTTCAAGGGCTCAGGTTCGGGTGGGATCAGGTCCGTGTGATATCAATGAGTAGACGGGAGCAGGCTGCGGAGTGCTTTAGTTTTTCTGAAGTTCTGTTATCTCTTATCGATACCTCGACTGACTATCATTGTGGGGTGCATTCTATGACACGCCCTTGAACGTATCACGTGAAGTCTGTTCGAGGTCCAATGCTTCCTTCCCAACGCGGTGCTACCAGAAATATAACCAGGTACTACAAACAGTATTGTGCCCCAGGATGGGTCGACGATCGTTTTCTCGCGTTTCCACCCCTGTCTTGGCGAATACTCCTGACCGATACTGAACGACCCCAGGTGCGAGGGTTCTGTAAGGACCTGAGTAATCCCGAGCTCTTTGACGATGTCAACGTCTACGGCAACATCTATGACTCGGACATTCACCACAACCACTTCGGAGTCTACACGTACGGCCACCAGCAGGGAGACTGGAGGAGAAACAAGATGCACGATAACACTGTCTACGGCTTTGACCCCCACGACGACAGCGACTTGTTAACCATCCACGACAACGAGGTTTACGCAAATGGAAACCACGGCATCATCGCTTCCAAGCGATGCAACGGAGCGTCGATCCAGGTATGAACATTCGGAGCAGGTCTTGGGACACCTTGGTTTCTGTGGCATTTTTTATATTGCTTGCGTACCCTCGCTGTTTCAAAGATGCGATGAATATGCGTTCTACTGCAGAGGTTCGCGTTGATTTTCCTGAGGCTCCTAAATATGCCCCCCCAAGGTAAAGTGCGGTATTCAACGGCGACAAATAGATGGTTACGGTTGATGCTACACGTATCTCATACGCGTAGGCACGCTTTATGCCCAACAATGTAGATCACAACCTACATGCCTGTCCTTCAACTGGCGCACAGTGAGGACGACGTGGTGGATCTTTCTTTTCTCGACTGTGTCGAAGAACGCCTCTAACAGCCCTCGCCAATCCGCAGCCTCGCGCGCCCTTCAGTGTAGAACAAATGTGCAGATGGCTCTGTCCATCATTTTTATGTCGATTTTACAGGCCTCAAAGCGACCTAGATCAAGTTCTTCAAGTCGGCATGTCGCTAGACTTACAGTGGCATCGCAATGTCCGGGTAGCGTGAACCGCGCGCGGGTGTGCTTGTCAAGATAAGACTGAGCGGGCTTCCCGCGCTTTCGTGTTCGCTCCGCATGAACGAAATCCAATATGCCTCAGATGTGTACTCGTTGCGTTGTATGCTAATCCATGGTCAGGGTAATGAGGTGTACGGCGGCGGAGAGGACTCCGCTGGCATTTTCCTGCACAGGTCCGGTGACAACGCCATTGTCAAAGGTGAGGGAGGTGGAGTTTTGGGACAACATCCCGCGCACCGCAGCACGCAGAAAGTGCCGGAGTCTATTCGGATGCCTGCTCCATGCGAAGGGGTTCGGACAAACTGGCCGAAATCGTGCTTTTTGTGTATTTATCTGTTTTTGTGAGACCTTGTAAGGGTCGACAAAGGCAGTCGGTGGTACCTTGAACATTTTCTTCAAGTATGTAATCCATGTTCTTGGGGTAAAAGGACGGTGAAGAGTGAATTATTTTTTTTGTGTTCTGACCGAGGATATTTCTTCACAGCATAAGTGAGAGCATTTCGATGCCCAGGTTTTAAGATGCCCCTGCTTGTTTATGTGAGCATGGGGCCGATAGAATTCCCAGGAATCAGCAAGCGTGCTTGCGAGTTCGGGTTTCTGCTGCACTTGTTTCCGACATGGACCGAATTATTTTGTCGATGTCCGCCGAAAACAAACCGATCGACCACACACCGATGGCTTTTATCGCGCGCTCCCCCGTCACGTGTTTCTAGGTAATTACGTCCACGATAATGGAGACGCCGGAATAGCGCTGATGGAGAGTTTCAACGCCAGAGTGTCCGACAACATCTTCGCAAACAATAAGTACGGCATCCGCCTGTCTGTGGGATGCGGAGACAATATCTTCTCGGATAATGTCGTGACCAACTCCACCAGGTTAGCCAGTCTGTCCAAGTTCTTCGATTTTGTACATTGGGGGTACTCTGAGCACTCCACGCCACCAAGGCCTCCTCGTTGCAGTGGACGCAGTTTGTTTCGCTTTCACCCGCACTAGCATGTTTGAGCTGCAACACATCGCCGTTTGTTGTTTTGGGAATACGCGTGCCTCGCACATGTGTCAAATTTGCGGCGACCCTAGCACCACCCAACCATACCTCGACACGGATTGAACCATAAGCCCCAACGTCGAGCCACTCCAATATAACCTCTCACTCGTGATCGTTTTTATGCTGTTGTTCACAGGTACAACGTTTTCGTTTACGAAGGGACCGATGATCCATGGGTGACGAATTCCGGGCGATCGCAGGACAACCTGTTCAGGGGGAACACCCTCGTTGGTGGTCTTGAGGCCATCAAGATCGCGTCGGCAGACGGCACAGAGCTCGACGGCAACACCTTCCAAAACGCCATCAAGATCCGGTTCGAGAATTGCACGGGAACCGTCATGTCGAACAATTCCGGGCTGGACTCTGCCGAACTGAGGGTTACGGAAGGGGCGTGTTTCCACCGAGCTTCTGACGCTGCATTCGTCCCAGTGTGCTGACGCCAGCAGCAATCGTATCCAAGAAACAACGAGATCCGGCGGAGAAGGCGCTCTCTGTCTCTCCCTAGATCTATGCTACTTGTGTGGGGGCCAAATATTCTGCGAATACTCCGGTGTGTATGCGTTGTGGTTGCGTCATCTTGCAGAGGAAGGTTTGTCCTTTCGATTCGGCCTCATATTCTATGCGGTTGGTTCGGATTTTGCGACTTTAGGGGTACGTTTCCCGCTGCAGGCCCCTGTTTACTGTTTTCCACACGACGTGCACCATGTAGTCACGCCAACGTCCGGTTGTGCGAGCGATGTGCAGCGTCTCGGCTTGAATCGACATTTATGTTACGTGTGTCTCGGTTCTTACGATACTATGGCGGAACAGGGGTAAACTGGAGTAACTATGTCGTCGATCCTCGTACATAAAAAACGCACAGCATATGAAGTAGCACAGGTCGTTTTTTTTTTACCAATTCTTCACGGGTTGTCGTGTCTAACAGACCCGTCTTCGGGGGGGAAGACGCTATTCGAGGTCAGGCAGAAGGTTTGTCGTTTGTCGTGTTTTTGGCGAGATAGTAGCTACATAAGGTCGCGTGTAGTTATACCGTCTGTTTCTTTGGTCGATTTTGTTACTCGTACCAGGTTGGTACGGTGCGTCGGGGAGAGCACGTCGTGGGAGGGGAGAGGACCACGACTCAATGGCGGCGTCATGTTATCTAGGCATGATATGTTCGGGCCTGTTGTAGTAGGGGTGCGCACGTGGGCAAGTCTGGGTTGCGCTCCGTGCTCACCGTTGATGGAATTTGAAGAGAACGTGTTGCTTGATTTGTTTGTTCGAAAACTGTGCGTGACGTTGAATGTAGTAGTGACACATATTTGGCAAATGTATACCGTTTTTTGCTTTCCTGTGTTTGCAGCAAGCCGATTGGACGTGGTGTGAGTGGTAGAGTAGAGTGTTGTGCCTGCTTTTGAGGTGAGCCAAGAAGCGCCCAAAATCGATATTTACTTGTGTTTCGGTCTTGCTCGAAAAGGCGTAGTATGTCGAATGAATATAGCTGATCTTTGCGATCTACAGAGCATTCACTGTTCCGGGTTGTGTTTGCAGCAATGGACCATGGGGGAAAATGTGGGCAGTGCGGTACAAAGTCTTGTTTTCTTGTCTTAGTTGGAAGAAACTTGAAAGACTCCGCCTTGTAGTGTTTATCGTTTCATCAATATATATGCGATATCGATGCACTGTTTCAGATATTTGCGATATGTTCCTCATTTTTTTGCTTCTAGCAAACGCCCATCGGGTAGAGAGTTGGTCCTTTCGTAAGGGATACCTTGAACACCCCAACTCAGTACCTATTTTTGTTTCTTAGCACATTTTCGGAAAACAATGCCTGGTCTTGAATATTTTGGCGCTAATCTTCGTAATGGGCTCACTGGAAGCGTCTGGTGTTGGCCGCGAACCCATGGCGCGTGATGAAAACAGCGCTCTTCGTAGAGTACAAATATATATATATTTTTGTGGGAGGATGGGATGTCCAACCCAGTCCCTATCGCAGCTGTGATGTTTTTGTGCGAATGCGCTATGTACGTGTGTCGAATGTAATGTTACCGATATTTGCGATATTTCCTCTCTCCGTTTTGTGTCTGCAGGAAAAGCCAATTGGGCGTGATGTGAGCAGTGTTTAGTAGAGTATTTGATGTGTGTTTTGAGATGGACCTGAGGGAGTAATAATCGTTCCCGCTACTGCCTTTATGATGTTCGACTATGAACATATCGGATGTAATCTTGCTCATATTTGCGACTCATACAACGTTTTTGTCAAGAATCGGTGAGGCCACCGAGTGTAATATAAGCAGCGCACTAGCGTATTTTATTCGTTGCTTTTGCAGGGAAAATCTGGAATACCCGATTTCAACACCCTTAGGGTAGCTACAACCCCTTTACGACCGCAGTCCTGTTTCGTGGAGTACAGCCTTTTTCCAAAAAAATGGTAGTTTCCTGAACAGTTTTCGGGACAAGGCGAATAACTCTGACACCGAAAAATGTCGGTTTAATGTTTTCAAGATTTTCGAGGAAGCTTAGGCACGAGGCTGTACTGAATCGGGCAGCCCCGCCGCGCGAGCTGTGTCACCACTTGCAGAGGCCACAAGGCTGGTAGGAGTCGAGTTGCCAAGGTCATTCGCAAGTTCATGGCCGAATGCATAAGGCACAACAGCGGGCTGTCGTGGCCGAGTTCACAGAGTGACCGTACCGAGGTGTCTAACCGACTGAGGGCGATGAGGGCAGAACCTGAGACTTCTCCACGTTGGGCGTTGTAGCGTGATGGGTTGGTGAGAGGTTTCACTTGCCAAGACACCGACACCTGCCTACGAGTCAGGCCGATGGCAGCGGAATCACCGCACGGATGGATGGTTTGCGCGAGCGCAGCTGGGGTAGTAGCGGTTCCGTACCGGATGGACGATGACTTCGCAAGCAAACTGAAGCACCCTCACTGAATTTGGTAAAATGCCGAAATTTCACGGAAAAACTCAACATAGTACAGGGTACGTATCGTTAGGATCGATCCTTAGTCTGTAGAATTGCCCTACTTTTTTGTGTAAAATGGCTTGGCCCGGGCACAGGGAAAATTCTGTGTACGCTGAGTGACGACCCGATAAAGTCGCTCATCTTATCAACAGTTACGTGGATAGTAGCCGAAAATGGTCATGCTTGGAGGGGGGGGGGGTGAGGGGCGTGGTCTTCGCGATGTGGGAGTCGAAATCAGCTGTCGGACCGTTGGGGTGATAAGTGCGGTATTATTAATAGTTTAGCAGAGTAGTATTCAGTCCATTGGAACCTGGCGGTAGTTGGGACTGGGTGGCACTATAGTACAGCGGTAGTAGTCGCATGTATTTGTGTGCTTTAATCCAACGAAGCTTCTTCTTGAATTAAACATCATATCGTCGTTGGAGAGAGGGAACTTGCCTCTCTGTTCCATCAGCCACGCACCCGGGATGGGGTATAAACAGGCCAGTAGCAGGTACAGTGATAGTGCATAACTTTGAAAACAACTTGTTCTACTGAAATGATTGGTACAGCTAAGATAGCGCGTTGAGCAAGTAGTGAATGGTATGTGTCACCGACATCAGGCTGTCTACTCGTAAACCGAATGCGACGCGGAGAATCTGCCTGATTGCGCAGCTAAACGTTTTCGGGGTCGTTGCCCTTACCGGCGCAGGTTTCCGCGCACCATGCAATCCTCACTGTGACATGTTGTCATGCTTGCGCGCGACCACAGTCGCGGGAGAGAAACCATGGCAATGGCTATTATCATAAAACGGTCGAACCAATGTATGTATATATATATATATATATATATATATATGTATATATAGTCGTGCAGCCTGCTGTGAATACACCCTTCCACGAAAAGCAACAGCAACGTTTTAGGACTCAATTGGGATATTCGGCATGACGACGAAACTCGACGAAACTTGTGTTGTCTGGGTCCTGATCTATAGTTTCTGTTAAAGTATTAGTCGACATTCTGGCGGGATGCCAAAAATCTGGCCACTTCGCGCCATCCAGTCTCATCGCCAACATCTTGTAAATCTTCTAGCCCGCCGAGACTCTCTTTTTGTCCTAAGTTCCCAAGGAGGTTCGAGCCATCCCGCAACAACATGATCGAACAAGACGTTATAGAGCCCCTCACACTACCAGAAGCTCAATATTTCACCCGATACAAAGCTTGGAAGAAATTCGTTCGTGCTACCCGACCGGCCCTTGTACGCACTAGTCGAATATACGAGTAAAAGTTTCATCCTAATTGGTAGTTCCTCACTTAAGGACCTCAAAGCGTCGGCAACCTTCGGCCCAGGAAGTGCAACCCCCACCTTGGAGTAACTCGTTCGATGTACACATACATACAAGGGGAGCTTTCGCCGCGGCGGGCTGACGACGGCCGGCGGCCCCCCGCATGCCCGTAATAATGGCTGAACACGGTATGCAACTCGAAGTTGTCAGTGCGACAGCAGTGCTGCCAATCAATGGTGTGGTTGCAGTGACAAAGCGTTGTATACCACAGCTCGCTACAGTAGAATCACGAGAAGTTATACGAAATAGGACATACGGTACACACAAAAACCTGAATATTTGGGGGGTTTTCACTGCTGTAACAATATTCGGTCTATTTTCGATGGCACCCCGAAATAGTACAGTACAGCAGTTGCGTTGTGTTCTGGTACTTGGGGTGAACTTCTAGTGACAGTTGGGTTCGCAATATTCTCCTCGGTGAAGACAGTTCGGAGCATGGTTTCTTACAGCGGGCTAGATTTTCAGGAAAGTGATGTAAGGTGAGAGCATCATCATCATCCTAGTCATCACCAGCACACATCATTATCGTCATCATCATGACTACCACTCTTATCTACTGTGCTTGCACACCTAGGCCCAATGCCCATATATATGTGTTGATATGTACTGATTCAATTGATCAGTTCGACAAATAAATGCGTCCGCATCATGCAACCCAGATGACACCATAAAATACTAGTAATATTAATGCTGCTGTTCGCTGTAGGCAAACTTTTTCTTGTGCTTGCTAAGTTTTTTTGTTTTCGGATCGTCTTTCCGATGGTGCCACGAGTGCTCCGTGCAGACTCTCTCACCATCAACAGCTTCACCTTCCGTGGCCCGAGAGAGCCTTGCTATCGGAGCACCGTCCGGGGTCGTTCGTCTGAGACGGGAATATCATAACCAGACAAGAATGATTTCTGTGGGTAGTACTGATGGCACCAATCCTTCGTAAAAGGGATACTAATTCAAATGCTGCCCAAACAACTGCCACGTATCTGGAATGATGAAAAGCGTTGTCAACACAATCGAAACGTGGTGTGAAACAATACTACTAATACTACCGACCCTTGGCCGACCACAAATAATACTGCGCGCTGACGTATAATGGTCGAAGCATGACACACACAGCTTGCAAAAATGAGTTTCGACGATACCTCCTGTCTCACAGCTGTCTCATATTTTTACTTGATACATAAATAGCAAGCGGAATCCGACGCAGGTCGACGAGCGAAGAAAGCGCTGAAGTCTTCTCTCGATTAAAAAAGCAAGGCAAGTATTCTAGTTGGGAGGAGGGAGAAGAGCCTACCTATTGACCCCGAATCTGAGTTACGACTGAAGAGGGAGAGAGAGAAGAAGGGCGAAGATAATAAATGGGATGGAAACACACACACACGGTGGCAGACCACACGGTGGCCGATGGATGACATCGGGGTTATCCGGAATAAACGGAAAAGGAGATGCGGTCGTCAGACCAACAAAGTGAGGATACGTATTTATCACTTCTTCGTAATACAGCCGAGCTGTGCACGCGGGAAAAGGGCGGAAATAAAGGTACGGTCGATTTACTTAGCCGCGCAGCCAGCGTCGGGGCGAAGGGAGCCCTGGGCGCGCGCTTGCCCGCAGCCGGCAGCCCCCGCCTACGTCCCACTAGTCCAACCGGTTTTCCAGACCTTTCACGTGATTAGCGCTCCTCGTTGGAAAAATCCGTCGACAAAAGGGCAGTCGCTGGCAAAATAAATCCTCGCTGAGCGCAAGGGCGCAAATTGCATCAGGGGTCACGCTAGGGTCGAAGCCAACAAACGCTGGAATTTTTCTCCTGTTCTCGGCAAAAACCCGCCTTCCCCTATGACCCTTTCGAGCCGCTGGCCGTCGGCCTCTTCCGTCCCTACTGAAGCCATGACCTCCTGATCAGAGTCTTGAGGCATACGCTGTCGGGTCACCAAGCGGTTGGAAGGCCTTGATACTACAACGGTCGTGGACCGCCGAGAGACTATGTTGCAGTAGAAAGCCGTGAGTAATGAACGCGGTCTTTGACCGATAGGAGGCTTACGTGGGGCCCATCCAGTCCAGAGATGATGACGCAGTTCTACAGGCAATAGTGGAAAATACTCAGGACAAGCAAAGTGAAAACAACCGTGTGGCGCGAAGGTGAAAACGAGGGAGATGCACCGGTCCATGACGCCCATGGTACGGGGAAATATAAACAGGCTACTATGAAGGGCTCAGGAAAACTTCGATCTGGTACTACAAGTAACCTGAAACCATAGCCGGACGAACATATGAGAGGCGTTAACCAATGTTGGACTCGAAAACACTAGCGGGGAAATGGGGTAGTAGGCTAACGTATGAAGCCGAGAGTGCACGCATAAAAGTCAAGCCCGAAGAGAGAAGGATCGTCAACTAACGTAGGGCTCGGATATTTCCCCGGCAGGGGGACAGTGGCAAATATTACGCT
>JBBMHQ010072776.1:0-12717 GCA_037834295.1 Postelsia palmaeformis
CATTATCTTTGCCCTTCTTCTCTCTCTCCCTCTTCAGTCGTAACTCAGATCCGGGGTCACTAAGTAGGCTCGTCCCCCTCCTCCCCACTACGGTACCTGCCTTGCATTTTTATCGCGAGAAGACTTCAGCACTTTCTTCCCTCGTCGACTTGCGTCGAATTCTGCATGCATCAAATAATTACGTAGTACCTGGTATAGTATAACTATCGCCACAACAGCATATACTTGCGCGATACGACTCCTTCTGTTTTTCTCGAGCTGCCCCGCTGTTGGGGCGAGGGGGCCGACCCTATTCCCTTCTTCTTGTTGTCGAGTCGAGGTAGTTTCCAATTTTCTTTCAAAAAATATTCTTGTCTTCAGACCCCTTATTGTTGTTAGGCCGACGCATACTCTGGCAAAAACTCCCTAAAATTCAAGAATATTGTACATTTTCACTTGCGAAAATAGCAAAAATTCGCCAAGCTTTTCTGTGGGAATTACATTCACTGTTCGTTGGCAAATTTATGGAACGAGAAACTTGCTATTTTTTTGCTATTATTATCTCAGCCCAGAAACGCCAATGCAAGGTGGTACAAGACAGACTACCCCACGCTAGACACGCTCTTACTTGTGTAGTAAAGGGAGATACAGCGAATACACGGTTGCATTGACAGCAGCCAAGATAGGGCTGGCGATACTGGTCGTAAACACCGTGTGGATGCGACATGGGTGTCGTTTTGAGATGGGTGCAGGGTGGTGGTGGTGAAAAACAAACACAAACAGCAGCCGCCCCAGCTTTTCCATGAGAAATTAGCCCGGCTGGAAGCACTGCCGACCGCTGACGTACATGACATATGTTGTGCTGTGCTCAGGGTCTTCTCTGCGCCAGCGTTCTTGCCGTAGAGGGCCTCGGCGTGCGATAGACTACCTGCTGCTGTAAGGGATTTGAATAAAAGTTGGAGGGCGTTATGCTGCGAACACTTGCCAATTTTTGACAAATATTCGGTGTTCCGCGTTAAAAGGTTTTTTGACATTCGTTTGGAAAGTGTTTGAAAATATGGACTTGTGTTTTGCTATTTCTAGCAGTGGCTAAAAACGGCCCTTACTCTGTACTTTTTTCCTAGTCGACCAATAATTTAGCCGACCGCCTGAGTACGCGCGCCTACTCAACATTTTTTTTTGTTCGGGGGGTTTTGGAGAGTGTAACCGTGACGTCCTCCTGGGGTAGACTTATTACCCGGTTCCCCTTAAGGTCCTACTCCAGTTTGAGGCGTTCTACGATGATAAAGGTTCATCGTAATGTGTATGAGGCTCCCCACCCAAGAAGCTGTATACCTCACCCGATCACTAACTTCAGCTAAAACTCAGTTGCATCCCGCTGAAAAATCCCATGGCCCAAGTATTCAAAAACAGGCTCATGTTTCAAAACGAGACTGGCATTCCGACAATTTTGGGTTGGGTTAAGGATCCCCTCCCTTCAGAAGTGTTTTGGCGGAAATGCGCTACGTCTATCACAGAACGCGTCGTTTAGGGTTTCCGCTGAATCGACACGCAGGCGTTGAGATTTGATTTGGTATTAATGGTGGTATTCGACGAATTGTTATGGTTTATGACTCCTAGACCTCCTGACAACGACTGAATAAAAATCTTCCAGGGGTCACGTAGCTGAGGCTAGCTTTTTCATTTTGAATGAACATTATCCTGTACCCTGCACCACTAAAACATTGAAGAACGGGGGGGGGAAGGGGTGTGGGGCAAGTATCAAAATGGGACTATAAAGCCAGCTTCGGCAATTTTTTTGCGCTCTGCATCTAGGATTCGCGCTGCCAAGACGTGGCTGTACACTTATCGACTACCAACAGACCTCTGTAGGTTGGACCGCGTGGTGGGTGTGGGTGGTAACCCATTTAGAACCGCAGTCCCGTTCTGGGGACAATTGGGGATAAAGTACTTGGAATTTGACTGATCTGTCCCCAAAACGGGAATGGGGTTCTAAAAGGGTTAAGTTTAATGCTGTGCGTCGTGTGGTGCATATGATGGGCCCCGCCTCTTATCCGTATTCGAAGTATATGTCTGCCTGATACGTCGGTTCGCACCTAAATAGGATGGTCGTACGCATAGATGTCAGGAGACAGCACTTACTTTCACCCCTTGATAGGCAGCATCTTTGCCTTGACATGCCTTGACTGACCCCGAATTACTGGGTTTCAGTCTGGAACAACCGGCCCTGCACCCGTGACAGCGCACGTCTTGCCTTGCTTGACATGCTTGACATGTCTCCTGACATATTTGGTCGTACGTAGAATGTGTACATGGTACCAGGTTGGTGGCCCGCCGTCTGTCGTATTGAAGGTCGTAGGTTACTTGGCTCGAAGCCCGCCACCAGCGGCGCCTGGGCTAGTTCCGTGTTTTTGTTTTTTTTTAGTCGGGGGCACGAGATTGTCGGAAGACAACCTATTTTTTTTCGATTATGTATCAAAGTACCATGCTTACTTTCTTTGACTGATAAGTTTTGACAGAAACATAATTCCCTTGAGGAATGTACAGCCAAACGGACCCGCTCGTATCATCGACGCGTGTGATGATCAGGCACCCCGGAGATTAAACCGGAATACGTACCGTGCCCCCGGGCACTACGAGAAAGGTGTACCTTTGCCCCGTGTACGATGCAGCAGCTTTACCGAACTTGCATAAGTTCCGGGTACGGATATGGATGTCGTAGATAGACCGCCTCTAGGAGATCCGGGTACGGGTATATTTAGAAGTTTAGCAGAACCCACAAGATCCGTTCATTATGTCACAGGCGCACAGAACTCCCACACGTTCTGGATATTTGTACAAATGTCGTACCCACGGTCCGGGCATTGTGGGACGGGTGGTATTGTGGCGTATACAGTACTCAATTAAGTTCCGGGGCACGGGTATGCATGTCGTACAGAGTTTACACAAGTTCCAGGTACGGATTCCGGGTACGGATATGAATGTCGTCCCGAAAAAGTTAAATGTATGATATTACCCGTTCTAACGACCTGGGTACGGTCAGGTGCGTACCCTACAGAACACTGCCTTGCTAAATTGCGCCGTCCTCCTTCAACCTGTGTTTTGCGGTAGATTTCCACGTGGACGTGGGGGGGGGGGGGGCGAGTCCTGTGTGCACTGTCTTGCTGCTCAATTCTTCAAAATTGGCTTTGTCTACTGGACTAAGCCTTGAGCTCTTAAATACAGTTCTGCTCGCGTCTCCTTCTGGTTTCTGCTTAATATTATACTAGCAGATACAAATTGTTACGTATATGTTCCCTTGAAGGCTTGGTTTCCCTTCACGTTGTTCTTGTTTCGCGAAATGTTTCATCAGTGATCACCGATGGTGTTCATGCTGTACGGACTCTGTTGAGGATGACAAACGTCGAAGTATATTCAGTTGTTCACCCCCTTCCTACCGCACGCCGCCTGTCTCGGTGACGACCCCACGTTCCCCCGTAGGGTCACCGCTTTTCCAGGCAAGACAGCGTCAGTCAGGGGAAGTGGTCAGATGACGTTATACGTGTTGTGGAATCGGGAACAGTCGACGAGGTGAGAGCGAATACCTGCAGCCTATGCCAAACAACTTCCACTCCGACAATACAGTGCAGGCAAAGCACAAAGCCCGTTTCAAGGAGTCCTAGCGCGTTGGGCATTGAAGAGTCCTTACAAAATCAGGATATCAGAGTCCAGTTACGGTCAGTGGTGGGCGAACCTGGTGAGCACAAAGTTGTAATGTCTTTTTCACCGTTTTCACTCATCGCGAGGTCCCTTAGGAGGGGCTGCTGTTGTCCCTTATGACGGTGTGGAAGAAGGTAGGAGGGGCTGCTGTTGTCCCGTATTACTGTGTGGAAAGCCTACCTTTAGCAAGGTCGGAAGTAAAAGCGCCGTGAAGGAACATTTTACCTTGATGCGTGTCTCCTTTGAAAGTGCATACCTGCTACAGTACCGCGTGTTTGTCGGCAATGCTGAATAGTGAGCGGGGGGATAAAAGCGAATGTTCTTCGCTATTAGGCCCATAAAATAATCGGGCCATTGAATATTTCTCAACAGCGAGCGCAAAATCAATTCCTACCCGGTATAACGCGTACCAGTATTTTATTGTAGCGCATACTCAAGGTTGCTGAAATATAGCGTCACCCTACAAGGTGTCCGGCGCTGCTCAGGATAGCCCCCCCCTATGTGCCGGAGCGGCCTGCACAGACCTTCGGGCAAAACGTGCGTTATCAATTTAAGCCTTGCACGGTGGCCCAGACCCGCCTGACTTCAACTAACCTCAGCCCGGACCCGAACATCAAACCTTTGGGAGTACGTAATCGGCAGGGGCAGTCAAACACGGCTCCGGCGCGTGTTGTGGTGGTGTTCTCCACAAACAACCCTGGGCGGCCGAAGCACTAACCTTGGCCAATTACGCTCGCATCCTACACAATGCATTGCACACGCCGCTCGTGCAAATGGAGCAAGCCATCAGATCAGAACATTTTCCTGTTGGCGGGCCCACTACGCACCGAATTAAAGAGGCATCCCAACTCGAGCGGCCCTACAGTGCGTTCCGATGCATATTAAGAAGTCCCCTACATACATATTCGCCTTCTTCCATTCACCGCTTTACCTTATGGAAGGCGTGACCTAATCATACCATCCACTTGCAAATTGTAACTACGGTATTATCCAGAGAATTCAGAACATGGAAGATGTTAGCCACCAGACCTGGACGCTTGACAGCATCGTTCTATGTTACCGCGGGGTCTCATGAAAGGGGATACAAATGTTCGAGCTGATACCAGTGATTGGTGTGCCGGGTGATGGTTACCAGAGGCAGCGTGCGGTTTCGACACGCCATTGGTTCTGACTGATAGTATCCAATGGGCGTGTCTTGTCACATGCAGGGCGGAGAACCTGGAGCAGAATAAAAATATTTGTTTTTCATTTTTCGTTCACATGACCGGTCGCCCCGGTAGACTAGTGGTCAGCTTCAAGGACCACTGGCATTTGTACCCACGTTCAACTCCCACAGTGGTGAGACTTTATTTGAAAAAAAAGAGGAACCAATAATTGCTGAGAGCGTCTCCGTTGTGTGGGTAGGCGGAATCCAATGCAAGTCGACGAGGGAAGAAAGTGCTGAAATCTTCTCGCGATAAAAATTCAAGGCAAGTACCGTAGTGGGGAGGAGTGAGAGAAGCCCACTTAGTGACCCCGGATCTGAGTTACGAATGAAGAGGGAGAGACAGAAGAAGGGCGAAGATAATTAACGGGATGGACAAAAACAAGTAAAAAAAATGACGGCATACGACGTGAAAATGTGCTATCACTATCAACTTTCGGAGTTAAGAGTATAAGGCTGAGACGTCATGAAAATCATTTTCTTACGGCTGAAGATTTCACCCACCGAGGAATGCCACCCTAATCCATATCAAGGGTACCAGCTACGTACCAGCCGTTTAACAGAGTGTGCTCAGCTCGGCGTTCAGCTCACAACGAGCCGATATAGCCTTGGCTGAAGGCGAACATTTTAAACTTTCGTGCAGGCATATATGTTTTATCGCTGTCGCTTGTTGTTGTGTATCCGGTCGACCTTTTTGTACTTCGATGGAGGAGTGTTGTCCAAACAAACTACAAATACCAGCTTATTGTTGTCCACACGCTCTGCGCGTAATATCGTGATAGCCTGGTGCCCCTTTTCCGACCCAGAATGCGCAGGTACAGTAGTGTTAGATCTTGGCACGAGCCGTCGGAGATCCGACGGCTACCATGATCGTATCCGGGGGCACAGCAGTCGTCCGCAGCTCCGAAAAAAACATTTAAATCGTCCAACCCAGGGAATACAATACAGCGGAGGTACGGTATATGGACGTGATAGCTGAGATATCACATCGCCCCCTTTTCCCCGCGCCCGTCGTTTCGTCCTGAGTAGCATATCCCCGGTACACAGCAGCTCCAAGTAATGTATATCGGGACTACAAAAAGTTCCTGGGATATGTCCCAGGGCTCTGAACTCCGATGATTGTTGTCGTACAGCCGCGGGCATTTTTCTTGTCACGTTTCATGGGTTGCCATTGAACCGGTACGAGGCAAGTGTGTGAGGAAATTTTATGTAGGTCTGAATTTGCGCCATTTGCACCCGTGCATCAATCATGTTTGCACAGGGGGGATGTTCTGAAGTATTAGGGTTACAGTTTTTGATGCCAAATTCTTTCTATTTATACAGAGGAAGACCAGTAGTTTCGTGTATGGAACGATAACAACTGATTGATCCCAATTTTGTGCGCGTGTGTTTGTGATTTTTTACTCGGTTCAGATTAGGCAAATGGTGGCCGCCGGACTCAAGAACTGCCCAGAAAGCTTGCTCCGCCAGAGCATGAAAAACGAGCACTTCCTCAGGACGCCCCTGATGGCTGCGGCGGCCTCAGGAGACTTTTCTCTGTTCACGACAGTCATGCACGCCGTCGACTACGCCATCGCAAAAACAGCGGTAAGATGCGCGGAGTGACCCCGCGTATACGATGAAAAGTGGGGGAGGGCAGGGAGCGGGGCACCACTTTTATTCGACACACGCTACGGGTTGCAAGGGGTGGCATCTACCATCTGTTTTTGTTTCATGACCCTCACTCGCTTGATGAGCTTTGCACTCTCCCCAGAGATATAGTTTCGATGAAAACAGAAAATGGCCGCTGAACTCTACTTGGTCCGTCATACTGTACGTTATTCTGTTTCATTTGGAAGAATGTAGAAGAATGTAAAACTAAATGGGATCAAAACGAAATTTCGGTTGTGGCTCAGAAGTTCTCTTCAGGAACTCCGCCAGCCGAACATTTTGGCTACCCCTGCGGTGTTGGATACGGATATCGGAGTCGAGTTCGATACGGTAACGACGAACACGGGGGGCAAAAGCTACCGGTAATCCATACGATTTATATCTCGAACTGTTGGTATATAGGAGTGTTTTCGTTCGCTATTATCTCAGCATAAACAACCCGGGAGATATGCCAGAGGGGGGTATGGAGGGCAGAGCATGTTCAGCCGTTTGACACGGCAGTTGTTGACGAGAAGTTCTGCAGTTCACGGTTATACACACTACATCTGCAGCCAGCATAGAGGTACGAAGCACCTCTGGGGCAGGCATACCTCTGACTCGTGGGGCTCCTCGGCTGGAATATACTCGGCGATGCTGAAAACTTCAACCAGGCACGAGGTGTGTATAGAGATCATCAATCAGACATACTGTGGGCGAAAACGTGCTTACGTCTGTACCAACAGCGGTTAAACGTACGGCAGTAAATGTTCGCTGTGCTCCCTCTTGGTGTCGTCACATAAAATCTGCGTTGACGCCCGGTATTCGGTTCGTCACTTTATGTTACGTAGGGACGCAGTTTCTCAGCTGCGGAGCTCGAGGCAAGACAACTCACGATGAAGGACAGCTTGGGCATGACGCTTACCATGGTGGCGGCCGAGGGCGGAATGGTTCCAATTATCAGGGCCGTGCTCTTTCGGATCACCGCGGCAAAGGCAAGTTAAGGATTCTTCCGCCCAGCGCCGGACAACTACGAAGTAGATCGATAAGATAGAGAACGCTCGTCCAGGCTGAATTTATCATTGGAGAATGGGTGCGTTTCACAACTACTGACTTCTGACCAAGGACTCCCGAGCCTGCCTCTCCTTCCGCTCTCTCCAGGATAAGTACGTGGTTTTCCTAACGTTTCGCTTCATGTACCACCCTTAGGTTGTATCCGTTGGGGAGGTTGGTACCCAACAAATCCCGTTGAAAAATTTGAACACAGGTGTTTCAAACACCGGGATGAATATCGAACGTTAACCGAGTTGGACACGATACCAACAAGTTTGAGAAGCGCATATCAATCCCGATACCCCTTTGGGGGTATATAATATTGGCCTGCGCTACTCACAAGCAAACCTCAGCATAGGGTTGAGCTCATTATTGTGCATTCAGCGCCCTCGTTACTCATCCCGGGGATGCTAGTGGATGGAGAGACGGAGTGTATTTGGATTTAACGTGTCGGAGCCCGATATTATTGTGGTGTACCGGAACTGCTGATGTAGCACACCGACGCTCACTGTGTGCGACAAAATGTTCCGAGCGCCAGTGCGGTGCAGGGGCAACGTTCAGGATACGGGTACAGTGTTCCACACGATGTGGCCTCCTACACACGTTTGTGGTGTGTACGTACGAGTTTTGACACGTTTCTAACGCACCGTGTACTTGCCCGCGTTCAGCATCTTCAGGAGGGAACACCCCACACCCAGAGGAACCGAAAATTAGAAAAAAGCAAAAAAACGTTGCACACGACCATTCGGGCATATTGGCCGCGCTCTCCTAGGTGTTTGTGCTTTACCATCATCTGCCAAAAGTATCGCTCGGCTGAATGATGTCAGCACTCCTGAGGGGTATGGACCGAAGATATAGTCGACCGCAGAAAGTTCTGCAGCCGGCAGCCCGTGTTGCCAAGGCATGAGTGTGCTGCGGTAGGGGGGGAGGATATTAGTCCAGTATTGTCCGTACCGTGCTGAGGCCGTCACTCTAGTGGGGGACTATACCCCTCACTCAAACGTGAGCTTCAAAATGATTTGTTGGCGCAGCGAAGCAAACAAACCAGAAAGTGGTGCACGTCACTAACGAAAAACGAAGACCTTGACGAAAAACGATGACTTATCTCTGCAACCACATACCACTCTATCCCCATATGCACGATGATCGTGTGTACATCAATATCAAAAACGCATGTCTGGATACTTCGTGACATAGTGGTAGAGTATGATAGTCACGGCTGCAAAACGAAGAACTCAAGCCCTGAATGACTGCATCACCGCAGATGGGATAATCAAAACACGTGTGATTAGATTGAAGACCGAGGTGCACGTACAGTGCAGTGATAAATAGGTTAAGGTGACCCCCTTTGCCCCCAACCGTAGTTACTAATTGCAGGGATCACCTTACCAATATCCACGGCACAGCCGCGATCGTCTACCGAGATTGGTTGACGCTCTACTTCGGACGAGGGGGTTGAGTGTACGTTGCGCTTCCTACAGCACGCACCTTTTCTAGTGTTGTGTGTAGCGAAAGTAGCTCATTTACGTGGTGAGCGATTGTCTTTACCGCTGTCACGGTAGGGGGATCGCAGTTTGGGTCCCTCATATTTCCAGCCACTCGAAGCCGCTCTTGCTAGATAGAAGACAAAGACGATCGCAGGCAAGTACATAAAATACCACTGCAAGAAGCAGCAGCAGCGGTAGGGCCGCTAGCGCAGGACACACGTACTTGCCCTTTACGGGAAGCTCCCCATCTTTCTGAGGCTCCTCGCTCGAGGCGCCTTCCACAAAAACCTGACAGCATAAACGGCCCCATGGCGTAGGTTCAGATACAGCGAATAGGACGAGTACTACTACAAAGCACGACTGGCAGTAAATTTCTACCTGGCAGTCTCCTCACACATGCTCGCCCCCCCTCTGTCAGCCAGAAACGGTTTGGCGAAAACGTGCTGCATCTATCGTAGCATGACGTGGATGTTGTTGCGAGCGCTGTAACCTTTTCTCGATGCATCATGTTTTCCCCGAACGCGCCAGGACTACGAGCGCCTGATCGACAGCGACTACAGCGGAAACACGGTGCTTCTGCATGCTGCCGGCGCGGGTAAAAGTGCGACTTTCGACGCCTTCGTGCAGGCCCTCGAGGAATCGTTCCCCCGGGGAGAGGTGAGCTGAAGAGAGTGCTTCCCAGTGGGCTGTTACTACTTCTGAGGCACCTATGTATTCGACGCATCCCGCAATTGGAGCGCCACTTGATTATTTTGTGAGCTCCTCACTCAGGGAGTTCAACTTCCCACACCCAAAAAGTAAATCCGTGAAAAATGGCACTTTCACCCTATGGAGAGTGTCATAAAAGCTTGCTTACGATAAAGGCAGCATGATATTTTTCAAACAAAAAAAATGGACCGAGCGCGCTCCCTAACCTAATACGAAGCATCAACCAAGTGATGGAACCCTGGGTCTTACATTATTGTCGTCATGCGCTTAGGCTCCGGGGTTGTCGATTCAAGTAGTACGATTATCTTTTCTCAAACTAGGCTTTGACTGTGATGTTGGCAGATCCGTGAGGTCAATGAGGAGCCCAATTTGATTTCGATGTGACATCTACGGCACTACACTAACATTATTCGTGCGATACTGTCGATGTTGGGTGTATTCATTAAGCTTAGAATCCTCGCATCAGCAACCAAAAAAATGTTTCGCCAGAAAACTCGATAACCTTTGGTGCGGCACGCGTCATGAAACACCCTCGAACATGGTGGAAAGCTTTGTAAGAGATGTCGCAGCATTAAGTAGAGTGGAAAACCTAGCGAGGCGTGTCGAGCGCGCCACCGCTTTGACTTTTTATAACATTGGAAAGACCATCGGGTCCCACTTGTTGGTCATCTGACAATTCTTCAGTGAAGGTACCTTTTTCAAGAACGTCTGCTACGATAACGATATTACTACTGTACCTTGTTTTGGCCGAAATGTTTGTGACTGATTTGGTTCCTCCACAAGGAGGTACCCAATCATCCCTGTATTATCGTATCACCTAGAGTGTGAGTATAAGCACCTCGTGGTCTTCGTATTCGAAGCCTAAACGGACCTTACACTTCGACCCGACTCGTATGTTTACTTCACACAAAACTTCAGCACTACATACGGCAGGCCGAGGGTTGGCAGTCAATTTCTCCTCAAACAAATGTTTTGGGTAGACCTCGAGCTCTTCTATACGCGATAATGATGCTTCAGATGAAATAGGTGTTACTACCCCAACCGCAGCACACATGCCTCGTGTATACCAGTTTTGATTTACAGCAGTAGCTCATGTCGCGGCGTGGTAGCGGGATCATCTGTATGACTTCGATCTCGTTTCCTACGCGCACCTGTTCTCCATAGATCTTGCCCAACTTGGAGGCAGACAAAATGATGCTGTGAGTAGTTTCCCTCAGCCGAGAAGCCTCGTCGGGCAAGGCACATTCATGTTTCCTAGAACGTGTTCTGAGGAATGTCTTGTGGGTGCTATAAGGCAAGCCATATTGGGGCTACGTATAAGGCATTCCCTATCGTAGCACGCTTCAGGAGCCACGCAAACAAAAATCTCGTATGATCCCTACAGTAGTACTCGTCTCCCTCCGTACCTCGTGTCCTACACTCTAGCCGGCTTGACTCACCTCGGCGTACCCAAGTCCGAACACATCACATATCAACGCAATATGTCGCCTTTATCGAACGGAAGTGTTCAATATAAACAATAGTATCGTGTTGTGTCAGAACTGAAAATGTTCGACACAGGCAATCAGTGCACGCGAATCTACTGCCACTGCTGAAAATGTAGTATCGTACCGCCGTAGGGTGCTGTACGACTCAGATCACGCGTCCAGGTGTATATACGAGAGTTTTGTACGAACATAACAAAGCGTGCTATATCGAATGGTAACTCCGCTAGCCGTTCGGCCCATTCGAGGTATGTACGTGTCAGCTCTGGACGACATAAGTCTGAAAAGGGGTTCCGTGTCACCCTGGTAGACATGGTCCAGCCAGAATATATTGTTCACCATACCTGTTGTATACAGATCAATTGTAGCTTAAAAACATGACTATCGAAAAAGTCGTCCATCTCACGGCTTCTATAGATCATATCTATATGTGCCTTGGTTTCGTTGGCTTTCTTTGTCCGGGGCATGTTCCTGAGTGTTCGACGTTGAAGATACCGTAGTCCAATACGCTACTGCGGCTCGAGTGTTAGTCGACTTTATAGTCCATTATACCGCCTTGCACCCTCTGCTGGGTTTTCTCCATTTCGGAGGATGTTCATAGGTGATCACATTTGGAGATCATCATGCTGCTTACACGATTGTCGGGAGCCAAACGCACTGGTGTGTACCAGGTATAGATCTGAAGGCTACCTGGGTCATACGTCTTAAAATCCCATACAATACCGTGCACTCCACCCCGATATATACTGCTTGTAACGCCACGGTATCACCCTCAAGGTACGAACGTCTTGTGCCTGCTTACAGTCGCTTCTCCTCACCTCCCGCCCTCATCTCTCGTGTGAAATGTGCGTGTGGAAAGGTTCAAGAGCAGCTGCAAGCGACGTCCGGGAACGGCTGGAACATCCTTATGCACGCGGCGCGGTGCGGAGATCAGCTGGGCGTGACGGCTGTCATAAG
This sequence comes from Postelsia palmaeformis, assembly GCA_037834295.1. Lineage (NCBI taxonomy): Eukaryota > Phaeophyceae > Laminariales > Laminariaceae > Postelsia > Postelsia palmaeformis. The sequence goes on from JBBMHQ010072776.1 coordinate 12,198, forward strand.
CGCGTGCAGGGTAAACCTCACCCCATCCAAGGTACCCGTACGGTCCCTCCTTTCCTATTATATATAGGTTGGGTTGGCGTCATTTGGCAACGACAGTATAAATTATGCCGCTCACTACGTGAGCTAGACAACCAGGGTACCGTTTATTTTATTGATTTTGGCGGTAACCGGCAGCTGGTCATCTAGTTAGATCATTTATGCGAGCTAAAGAACTTTTCTTAGCACAAGGGGATTGATCGTATCACGCAGGGTTCAGGGCAGGGCATCCAAACGGCAGATACATGGTACTCCCATTGCTGTCTCTGGAATCGCCTACGACGGAGATTGAATCAACCCATTGAAGCTGTCATCCAAATGCAAGCCCGCTTCATTAGCGGTTCTTAGTATGACGCAGCTCACCCTTCATGCGACTCGCCAGACAACTCACTACGCTTCGCGCTTGGTGCAAGCAATGTCTGCCTGGACGGTGAAAACCCGACATGCTCCGTCCCGGCATTGTAGGGATGCGAGGGTCTATGGT
>JBBMHQ010072787.1:0-12716 GCA_037834295.1 Postelsia palmaeformis
CTGGGTGTACTGATGAAGTTGGGTAGAAAAGACGATTTAATGTGAAGACAACAACAACAACAACAACAACAACAACAGAAAGGCGTGCAGTTCTCAAACGTTTTGGGGATACTCACTCGAAAACGCCGAGCTTCCTAACGAATTTTGTAACTACTCCCCCAACCACTTGCATTTTTTTCCAAATAGTTTGTGTGTGTTCTCGAACAAAGACGAAGATGCCCCGCGTACTGTAGTGCTCTTGGAGGCAGTTGGTTCCCCTCCGTCATACAGACACGTCTACTTAGTCGCTACGCTATGAAGAACGCACGGCATCCGCGATTCATTGCTGTCTGGGTCCGTGTTTTGGCTGCAACGACCGCTGATACCTGGTACCTGGTACGTGGTACCGATGACTGACTACTCATAATTCTAATGATTCACTGATAGAGCTGTTGACTGACTGATAGTACTCGTATTATTAGTGACTTAGTAATAGTAACATCGGCTTGGTAGTAGCACCAGTAGCTTACCGATAGTACCCATGACTTCGTGATAGTATAGATGACACTCTCATACCAGGTAGTACTACTGTACCAAAGAGCTCCTCAAGTGAAGAACCCCAGAAAAATGAACTTTGTGCACGCCAGTCTTAGGATGTGCTCTTTACGTGCAATACTGGATGTTTGTGCTCTTCATGGCCTACTTCGAAGCATGTGTGCATACCTGCTCCAGGTCGATCATCACGCGCTGCGTTCCAGCTCTCGTGATTTGGTCGGTAAGCCAGGCCCTTCCATGGGATCAAAACGACAGGGACAAAGGAGAAAATTGCGTCGAAGGTACACGAAAAAAAAACAAACTTTTTTCATTCTCTTCCTTGTTTTCAGCCCCAGACATGGAAGAGTTCTTCCTAGGCCAAGCAAACAAAAACAGAAACGAAGGACATATATTTTCCGTTTTACCTTCTGACAAAAAAGCCCACCCACCCCACTTCATAGTTCGTTCATAATTTCGATATCGCGACGACTGTGACCCTGTTTTCTCGTACCAGGTATGTTCTATCCGTTTCCCCCTGTGTGTGCCGGTTATCATCAAGATGACGCCTCTCCGACATTTTCGTCGATCGTTTTCCATAGATGGGACCGCCACACTCCCCCTACCGCTACACTGATCTTCCAAGGCGACGATATGACACACCAGAGATACAGAAAACGGAGTCACACTTGCCACCATGTCATGTCGGTATTGGAAACAAACTATTAATACGTACCGGTAGCAGGTTGGGTTTTGTTGTTTAGTCAGAAATTTGATAAATAAAGTAGCACTTTTCATTCAGTGTGGTTATAGTTGGTATTTGTTGTTGCTTGTGCCCTTTCTTGACTCACCTGAAAAATTCTTGCTCGAGCACATCAGCTGCACCTTCCAGCCTCTTCGATGCGAAGGATACGACGCCATTCACCACGTACAACTCCTCTTCAAGCCACGCGAAGGTATGCTCCGCGCCCCTGAGGATAGAAAAAGCGCAAAACAGCGACACCGTTTTTTAGTTCCCGAAAATCATATTTGCATGATCGGACCAGGAAGAGCTCTGCTTCGCGCCGTCAACCCAGAGGAGAACGAGCGTGGCCACCGCGTTTTTTGTCGGGGGCAGGCGGGGGCAGTGCAGAACAGAGCAGAAGGGCAGCATACTTATGTTGCACTCCTCACCGAAAGGAACTTGACTGTGGACTCGTAACAATACGTTGGGGATTTTCAGTCGAACGGCGCAGATTTCCCGTTTCACCTCGAGTAAGGCATGCCTCATAAAGTGAAGCGTGCCTAGTAAGGCGTGTGCAATAAATATATAGCGGCTGTGTAACGCGGTGACTCGCCTCACTGATTTGGATTCGCAATGGAGCGTGCTTCTCCTGCCGCCCGCAGCGGTCAAATATGAGTGTTTGTAGATTAAATGTATCGCCGACGGACATCGAACTTCTGATTCAATAGCAGACCCCCGAAGGGGGTAGATTGTATGGTACACATACATATCGTCGTAGACCAGCTGGCGTTTCGGTAGAAGTTGCTCTCTCTGGCCAACCCCCGCGGCAATCGGACACTTCGATCGAATTTTCCCAGGCTCACTTTTTGCTGGCCGCTTGCGCCGCTCGTCGCCGGTAGTGCTGCCTGATGAATAGCCTGCACCAGTACAGACCCTTTTCTCCGACCTCTAGAAGGTCCAGCTGGTGCCGAACACGGACCCCCTGACACAAAGAAGATAAGGAGGCGTGCTAGAGACGAATATTGAATACGTACAAAGTTTCAGCAGCCTGATCCGAGATAATTTCCAGCAGGTATGCCAGAGAACGACGGGTGAAACATTTCAAACAACTCTTATACTGTAGGAGACGATACATAAAGGGACGGGGCGCTCTCATTTTATCATGCATACCCGTAGTCATACAACCATAGACCCTGGCACCCCTAAACGCCGGGACGAAGCACGTCGGGTCTTCACCGACCAGGCAAAAAATGCTTGCATCAAGCGCGGAGCGCCGTGAGGGGGGGTGGGGTACGGTGGTCACTGGTATGAGTTAATACACCCTTATGCTATTTCGTGGGAGACGCTATATTATGTAAGTTTGCGTCCCTGCGTGTTATAACAGCAGGCGGGAAGAGAATGCTCACGAATCGTTTCCGTCTTGTGAGGGAACCAAAAGAAATTGTCTCGCGAACGCGAATCTAGTTTTGAGCCACCGTCCTCCAATTTAACCCATACACCACTTGCTAAAACTATATCGCACTACTATCGTATATCGCTATCACTATCACACAGGGGCGATAATATATCACACTAGGCGACGATATAACACACGGGGTGCTAAGATATCACACGGGGTGATCATATATCACACGGGATGGAGCATACAACACCCGATCGGATGTATGTGACACCGTTGGTAAGATCACGCGGAGATAGCGCCGGTTCCTAATCATCGGTGGGCGTTCCGAATCGCTCATCTGTACGGTACGCGCTGCACGGTCGGAGTCGATCGTGTGCACTGCGCTTAAGTGAGCTCCCTTAGCTTGACCCTCAGCTTAACCCTTAGGGGAACTTGTCTCACCTCCCTTAGCCCGTTAAGAACTGCAGTCCCGTTCTGGGGACTTTTACCCAAGTTCGGGGTAGTTTGTCCCCAAAACGGGACTGCAGTCCTACAAGAGTTAATCTCACGGCTCGGGTCGGGTCAGGTCGGGAGGTCTTCAACCTCTCACGGGTCGTGTCGGATCGGGTCACCGGTTTCCGACTCGACCCGACGCGACCCGACCTGACGCACGAGGTGTGACCCGACCCGTGAACAGCCTTGAAATACACCGTATACCGTATAGCACTGTCAATATCACACTGGGTGATAAGATAGCACACCCCCTCGGACGACCGTGGTACTATTATTGAGATGTTTTGCTCAGTACAGGGTGCAGAGGCCCAGCGATTTGGCCATATGGAATATTTTGACGACCTCTGTGTTCGTTGGGTGTGTCCCCTTGAGGCATGCTTTGGGGAAAATTAGCTCGGAAGTTTTCTTAGTATATCATAGTAGTATCGCACTTTTTGTGAACCTTTTCGGGGCGAACTGCTCATTTCAGACCGCAATCCGAAATAAGCGGTTTGCCCTGAAAGGGTTCACACGGCTTTGTCTCGACGGCAGCCGGGAGAAAGAGGGCGTTCGCGAATCGTTTCCGTTCTGCCGTCATGCGTCATTAGATGATAAGAATGCCTGATTGGGTGATAAGGCATGTCCATCTGATCAGGCACACTTCTGGGAAATGGTTCGGCCATCAAGTGCTATTATGCCCCTATACCCCAAACACTTGTCACCTATCAGCGACCGCCGACCACATGTCACCCATCAACTATCAACCATCACCTATCAAGTACCATCTATCACCTATCACAACTCACCTTTCACCTATCAGCTATCACCCATCACCTTTCAACTATCACACCCCTCTCTCCATATCACCAAATATGTTCACAGCCCGCCGTGTGGTATACCTGAAGCCCGATCTCCCTGGCTAGCCGCAACCTTTCCGGGTCCTCTGGAGGCAACGCCGGGTCCAGCAAGCTCTGCTCTTCCTGTAAAAAGCGCCGAGTTCCGAATCGATTATGGGCCATATATGAGAATCTCCCGGTATCCTTACGTTTCTTTTGTATCCGGAGATTTTTTCTCTCACGAATGCATTGAGTGATCAATGTTGAAGCTCATGCTACATATTGTCGGATGGCAAGCTTAATAGTAATAATATACTTCGGAACGATATATTTCTTTGTCTTCACGTACGTATTTTTCTCCCAATCGTCGCTCGTAGTGTTTCGATCAGCGGAGAGCGGCATTTTTATCATCGAAGATCATCATCCGGACAAATGGAGAAGCCGAGACGCTTCTCGAGTTTGGCGTTGGGCGAGGCGCTCGGCCGGCACTGACCGGGTCTGCCTACCCTCGCGGGTAGAGATGATGTACTCGTATAGCCATAGCTGTTTCGCAGGTGCACCTTAAGGTGCACGCAAAGCGTCATCTTCAGCCGGTTATTCCGTCGCAACTGACGGAAAAACTATCCACCGCATCGCGACAAAACTACGCCGCCGAAGAAGCGTTCTTCTCGATGAGAGAATCGATACCGAACCGGTCGGGATATCTGATAGCCCGTGTGTGCTCTCGTAACAACATCGAACGGGGGCTATCGTCCGTGCCAGACAGGTATATTATTGGCAAGCTGGCAAGCTGCACCGCAGTCGTCCTACGAAGTGAGCCAAGGAGAGTATCACCTGCAGTCGAGACCACACGAGCCTCGCGCCCTCGCGGCGACGCTGGACCAGGTCTTGCTTCTCTTGGAGCGTCGCGTGCTTCTCCACCGCCCACCGAGCGTCGGACAGAAACAGCCTGCCGTACGAGTATCAAAAACAAGCACGAAACGTGCCCAGGAGTGAAGCACACAAACCGTACCATCAATGTAACAGGAGAACATGTCATACACAAGAGTAGGGATAATCATAATCAAATACTGCTATGTCTAAACATAGGGAGGATAGGGAGTTTCGGGTCCCTCATGGAGTGCAAATTACTGCACTATGGCTCCAAGTAGTAGTGACATATAACACCACCTTGGCTATAAATATACAGCACAGCTTGAGTTTAATGTTGAAATTATATGCTTATCATATTCTGGGACGGTACTGTAGTAACCAGAGCCAAGTATGGTGTGCAGACATCCTGTGGGGGGATACATGGTTCTTGGGTCCATCATGGCTTGTGATTCTCACTACATATGCCCACCCGGTAATATACGGGGGGCCACATTAATTAGGACCCATACCATGAACGAAAAGCTATATACTGCAGTATTTTTACCAAGCATTTTTTTGTCCTGATTACTATAATTCCTCCAAGTGTACCCGTAGAACCCCTCCCCAACGTCGAACATAATGATACTTACATCGCATTTCAAAGGACGCATACACGTAAGGGCTCCGCATGGGTACCTGCCGGCACCCATGCTCCGGATAGGGAAGTATACCTCAGTGCCAATGCGTGATTCCTTTTTTGAAGGATTTTTTATTAACAATTTTTTTCCCAAGGATCACTTTTACTCTCCAGCCTAACTCGTGAGAGGTTTCCCCCTCAACGATCTCCTGGACAAGCCGTGGTCACAGGTGTCTACCCTTCTTGCCCTCCGTGCGGGCTTTTTTTTTTTGGCGCACATACTTGTAGGGTTCAGCAATCCCTGCTCGGCGAGTTTCATCGAATGTAGCTAACTCACGCTCTCGCGCTTTCCACTAATCATTCTTATTTTTTCATGCGAGAAAAAGCCCCCACGAACATGCACTCGGTGAGACTTGAACCCACGATATTGATTTAGATAGGTACGCGGACCACCTTCCAAGCCACCGGGGACTCTGGCTATGATCGTATTAATAGTACGAACAGGATCAGGCCAATGCCACACGGTGCAGGAAAAAGGTAATGCCTGTCAATTCTCAGTTTTTGTATATTTCACACTCGCATTATTATAGATGAACTCTTACTTGACTTTTTTTTACCAGGTATGGATTTTTTTGTGGAAGTTATTTCGTTTTTTCATCAGTTATCTCTGAAGCCGAAAAATCAGAACCGTCGTTACTATTATGAGGCAGGAAGTCATCGATGCTTTAGATCTTAGTTCCTGGAGGGGGCAGAAGTCGACTCAGTTCTGAGAGGTTTGTTACATTTCTCAGGACTGAGAGTACTTGCATTTTGTGTACCATAGTACTGCTGCGCTTTGTGTGCCTAGCTGCCAAGTACCCCATACCCACGCCGAAGTATCACACCTATCTACTTCGAGCTATAACATCTACCAACGGTGCTTGTGTAGCAGAGATGGCCTCGCATTTCCACATGAAAGTGATAGCAGCACTACCAGCAGCGGCAGCAGCACGACAGCACCACTGCTGCTGCTGCTACTGCTCCTGCTGTATGCAGACGCGTCCGCAACACCAGCAGCAGCATCCCAGAAGTAGCAGCAGTAGTTGCATCGCAGCAGACAACATATCAGCTCGCAGTATCCACCCAAATTACTGCGAGTACTGCTGCTGCTGTAAGAGCACTCGTATTTCAATGCGCCTCCAGAGATCCGACCTTGCAGCAGCAGTAGACAGTCCGGGCATGTACGACCACCTGTGTGATATCCTCCGATATGTTAGGTAGGTTTTTCTTATCGAACTTATACCACTGGGCCAAATCCATACTGTCTCCAACAACCTCCATTCCATTCCTCCGGCGAAAGTAAATGACATGCCGACTCATAAAACACAAAAAAAACACCGGGATGTTCAACGATCTGGTACCAAAAACGGCGCGATACCCCGAGAAGGCGCGTCTAGTCGACTCGCGAAGAGAGAGGGGCAAGAGAAGGCAGCCGCCGAGTGAGGCAAGCCCGAGGAAGTCGACTAAGCCGATGGCGGCCCGCAGAGCAAGGGAGTCGGGAGAATGAAGCGGTAGCATCAGCAAGGCCGAGAACCGAATCTCGGAGAGAAAAGAGCTAATATGGAGTACATATCTCTTTGCAGAGCAACAACAGCGAAAAAAGTCTCCAGGACCGAAAAAAATAGAACCTCCGTGTCTCCTCGCCGCAGAAAATATCCTTCAAGTTCGGGACCGCCGCGCTCGTTGGTGGCGTAAGACTCAAAGATGCGCAGGAGAACACCCGTCGGAGCCCGGCGAGCGCGACCTTCGAGGAAAGCAGTCGAAAAAGCAAGCACGAAGCTAGGAAAAGCGAAGGCGTCTGGAATCCCATCCTAAGGGCAAGACGGAGTCGGAAGCGAGTGCTTCGCTCTCAGACGTCGCTTTCCTTTGTATATGTATATATCTGCACCATGAGAGCCATGTTTTGTTGGAGAATGTGAAAAACGTTCGCGCTACCACGAGGGAAGCACCTCAGGGGGGCTGGTTATGTCATGACGAGGGCGTTACTGTTGAAAATGGCAACCGGCATACGGGGGATGAGTTCGATTACTGCCCTTTTTCGGTATCACCCGACAAATCTCGTACGACCACCACGAGTCGACAAGAGCGATACACCCGATTGATTTGCCGCCGGCGTTAGACCTGTGCGGCTACCTTCACTTCTAGGGTGAGGTTCTTGTCCGCCCCCTGTAAAAGGGATATATACAGGACGGGCTCTTTCTCCACCTCTCTATGTGTTTGTTCCTGGTGTCGCCATGCTCAATGTACATGCCACGGAGCGGACACCCTTCTTTCACCTACCGGAGGATAGCCCTTACGGTCCGTCCGACCTCCTGCCAACTTCCCTCTCGAATCTCCATTCCCCTAAAGTACTGAGCCCCTACGTACATCCCCCGTTTTGATCGCTACCACGCCCAACGGAACACAAAACCAAAAACTTCGACGCTGCAATCCCATTAGCAAAAACGTCCAACATCACCCGCGGTTCTTAGTAGGATGCAGCTCACCCTTCATGCACCTCGCCTAATACCTCAAGGCGCTTCGCGCTTGGTGGTGCGAGCAATATTTGCCTGGCCGATGAAAAACCGACGTGCTCCGTTCGTCCCGTATTATAGGGATGCGAGGGTCTATGGTCCCACGACCACGGTCATACATGACATGATCACCCGTCGCGTGCCCGATGAATCCCTATGACTTCGATGTCCTCTACCTCGGATGTGAATACATTAGCTGATGTCTTGAAGTACTTTGAAAAAATTATCAGCAAGTGTATCTTACCTCATCGCGCGTCATGGTGATATTCTCAAAAACCATACTAGGTACAACCTTTCAAACTGCATAACCGCACCCTACGTAGACGTTTGCAGAAAATGAACTGTACGAGCAAACCTACAAGTGAAAATGCCTTGGTGTCTACCATCCCATCTCATCAATAATCAATCTTCCCACGAATAGTCTACTCGCCTGTTGGACTCCTCTTCCAGGTGCTTCATCTCCGCGATAGCGACTTCTCTCTCCCAGCGCCTTCGAAACGCGCAGTCTCGCCGTACTCTCTCCGCCGGAAGCTTTTTGTTTTGCTTTTCTTGCGGCAGACCGGGGGGGCGGAACGACCCGGTCGCGTCTGCCGACACGATTGCGCGTGCTCTGAGCAGAGGCTCGTCCCCGGCCGTTTCAAGGAAACATCTCACAGAGAAACCCCGGTACAACGCTTGGACTCGCGTAGCAGCGATCTGTTCGTATACGCCAATGCATCAACGCATTTCCGCACGTAACGGCGTCAGGGAAAAAGGGCAAAACATGCACAAATTATCGTAGGAATGCCGTACAGGTCTGCATTCACTGTAAAAAGCAGAAATTACAAGAAGATTATTGGTTGGTGAAAAGTAACAGCTTTATCGCGTGCCAATCGAAAATCGGGTTCGAGTCGCTCGCAATACCGTGCCCTTAAGGTCCTCAAAAATCGTGATATGTAGATTCGGCGCAACAAACCGTTTGTGTGCACAGGCAGCCTCTCCTTCGCTGCGGAGAGCGACGTCCAAACCACTTTCAACATGACAGCTGACGTGTCGCGACCTACAACCATTTGAGGGCGCAACGAGGAAATAGTTGCATCGACCTTTCGCCCCCCCAGCTTTTAATTTCGTCGTGCTCTTTCGCAACTATTTTGAACTAATGTTGAACTAATGTGCCTCCAAATTTGTCAACAGTGTTACTGAACCGGCAGGTTATTTGACGACGTTAAAACAAGGGGAGATCCGATTTGAGCTCGTCGAGGAATTTGAGGAAAGGCAATTTTCCATCAAATGTCCGACAAATGTCAACACTGACGTCTATACGAAGGTCCGGTAATCGTATACGAAATCCGTGGGGACGAAAATGATTTTGTGGGCAATACACCCGCCCCCCATCAAATTGCATCGATAACTATAGTTGTTATTTACTACCTGGATGAATCATACAGTGAAAGGGCGTGTTGACTGAAAGATCAATAACGCTCCCGAGGGGCACCGCCCTGTGCCGTGGAACATATCAAGGCAATCATAGTAGCACTTCTGCGAAACCGAATCGTCGCAAGCCGGCCTGGCTTGCCCCTGGTTGTACAGAGGGCCGAGCGCAGTCACTCCCTCGAATACGTACGTGTGAAGTGTCAAATTTGTCTCCGAAACGAAAAGTATTGCCAACCAGGCCTGTTCGGCTTAGCGACAGCTGGCCGATCAAGGACACGAATATTAATCTTCAGTTGTTTGACTGTACATCGACGGCTGATGTGACGCTTACTTCATACCTGGCCCGACCCGTGGGCTGGGTCCAGTTGTTATGTTATTCATGGATCGAGTCGAGTCGGGTCGAGTCCGGTCGGGTCGGGTCGGGTTGGGTCGGATCGGGGCGGGTCGGGTCGAGTTGGGTAGGGTAGGGTAGGGTAGGGTAGGGTAGGGTAGGGTAGGGTAGGGTAGGGCAGGGTAGGGTAGGGTAGGGTAGGGTAGGGTATGGTAGGGTAGAGTCCGGTCAGGTCAGGCTAGGGAGGGCCGAGTCGGGTCGGGCGAGGATGTTTGTCGACCTCTCTCGGATCGGATCAGACCCCCCTTACTCGACCCTGCTTCGCCTGATCCGTTAGGTTTGACCCGACCCATGAACAAGCCCTGAAACCAAAGGGCCTCAGTTTCTCATCGCACCTTCATTTTTAGCTTTTTTTCCTCGCCCTTGGCGCGCTGACGTATTCCGACTTCACGCTTGGACAAAATCTTTTTCATGTAGCTCTGGCATGCTTTCTGGATCTTCTCCGTTGTACGTTTGCCGGGGTGATGGAGGGGGGGGGACGGGCGTAGTCGTTTGTTGCTTGCAACCGTAGTCAATTGACTACCAGGTATTGACTGCGCATCCCTTCGGAAACGCAGCACGGTTCCTACTCCTAATAGAGACACTTGCAACTTTTGGGCGCTCTTACCCCCTTTCTGTTTCACCTCCTGCGGCGGCCACCATCTACCTCCTCTGATAGCGACCGTTTCCTCGCTGTTTTCTAGTGTATCAAACTCCTACATGTCAAACTCTCATATTTCCCATATCTTCTCTCCTAACACAACCCGCTCCTCCTTGTACATTTCACGTTGTCCTACTGTAGAAGTTCAACCCTCTTTGCTTTGCCACACGGGCACACCTGTGCATCTACTTCTTCCTCTTCCCGGCCACTGGTATACCTCCTTCTTCGTTCTGGCAGGTTCAGGCCCCCTACACGAAATCGCACTTTCAGCGTTTTCGCGAAGTCCATTGGGCCGTCCAAGGATTAGTGAAGTGGGGGAGGTAATAAGTCATATCGAGGAGGATCGCGGACGTCACCCAGCCTTCGTCAGCATTTTAGACTCCGTGGGATGCGGGGAAAGTATAACGCGCCTTAAGGAGCGCCCATTTTTTGCCTGGGTTATACTACTTGTTTCAAATAATAACTTTATTGTTTTTCTCTGCGGCAATATTCCACTCAAGAGGTATTAGGGCCTGTCCTGTGACCACGAGCCGTAATGTGGCCATGAGCTACTGTGAGGACAACAACAATAAAAACAACAACAACAACAACAACAACAACAACAACAACAACAACAACAACCACAACAACAACAACAGCAACATGGAGCCGTGGAGGAATGCGTCGCTCCACAACTCCGTTTTATCTTCAAGAGGTGGCCAATATCACCCCCGCTGAGGGTGGTGCCTTCTGGTTTTCTCCCCACCTCTCACTATCAGTAGGAGCTCAGTACCTCACCCAAGGCATGACCTCGAGGAAGGTTAATCGCGGAAATCAAGCTCGCAAAACAGGTACGCGGGGATCGAACTGCTCACATTTTTTTAACCGGTGAGAACATGGTGTGCGCGAGGAGCGCAACGAGCGGTGCGGATAAAAAAAACATCCGGACCTAAGATTGACTGCGCCAACCAACCTCTCCCCAAGAGCTAGCCGTACGCAGCGAGGAACGGAACATGTTCCTACCTGGGCATCCGAGGCTGAATAGGAATCTGTATCCCCCTTTCTGAATAGCTGTTTGGACGGCTTGCTATCTCAACACATGCCCGGCCGACGCATTTCCAAAAGTACGGAAATGCGCTCGGCGGGGTAATATCAAAAATAATGGCGGCAGTTCGCTGTGTTCCAGGCCGCGTTTTTATCGAAAAGACGTTGGAGAACATGAGCTATCGCTCGCCGCTCGAATGAACGCTAGGCTGAAACGACCAATCATGCGAGGGGCTGGTCACAATCACGCCATTTGTAGCCCACGCAAGGGGAGAAATGCTGACCGCAAGCACGGCGCGTTGCACACCGAGGAGGCGATACTTGCTTGGCTTTTTTGTGTCCCCCTTACCTTCGTGGCAGCGTCATTTTCCTTCTGGGAGGCCCGGTTGTACTCGTCGGCCGCTCTCCTCTCCATCTCCTCTGCTTCTTCCATCTCCTTGCGCTCCTTGATCTTCAGCTTCACCCGCTGCTCATCGGCCTTGAGGGCTTGCTGTTAACAGTAAGCCCCCATGCATCCGTCGAAGGCGAAGAGGAATTGAATTTATCGTCCCCGCTTGAGAAAGACGTGGGCGAGTTGTACTCATGCAGTGCATGGCTTTAGTAGTAGGAGGGAGGGGGGGGGGGGGTACTCATATTAAGGATGTGGCCGGACTCGTACTGACCATAGACTCTGGCATCCCTACATGACCGGGGCGGAGGTTTTTCACTGACCAGGCAGGCGTTGCTCGCATCAAGCGCGACGCGGCTTGAGGTTGTAGGGCGAGACGCATAAGGGATGAACTGTATCCTACTACTGATCGCTTGTACGGCGTAGAGGGGTGGGGGATGGGGGGATACTCGATAGGAGATATGTATTCGATCTCATGCATGGCCGTAGTCGTATGACCATAGACCCTCGCATCCCTTCAATGCCAGAACGGAGCATGTCGGGTTTTCACCGACCAGGCAGACGTTGCTTGCACCGAGCGCGAAGCGCCGTGAGATGTCTGGCGAGTCGCATGAAGGGTGAGCTGCATCCTACGAAGAACCGAGGAGGACTTGCATATGGATGACACCTTTAATGTGTTGATTTAGTGTCCGGTGTGAGCATTTACAGAGACAGTTATGGGAGTACTATGTATCTGTCTTACCATAAACCCTACGTGATGCGATCATTCCCACTTGTGCGGAGTAAAGATTATTTACCTCGCACAAACGATCTAACTCGACAACCAGCTGTGACCGACCGCCAAAATAAAAAAGCGGTACCCTGGTTGTCTACCTCA
>JBBMHQ010072798.1:0-12715 GCA_037834295.1 Postelsia palmaeformis
CGGTGGGATTTGAACTTGGGTACCAATACCAATGGTCTTTGAAGCTGACCACTAGTCTACCGGGGCGACCGACTATGCCCCCCCATAGTAGGCGATTTTGCTCGCTTTTACGAGTGGTTTGGCTGTTCGTTCGGCGGTAAGCTGTGGCGGTTTGGCTGGAGATACGTTTGGCGTCACTTGCCGGTACGGTTCTGTCGGCAGCTCGCTTGACGGTCCGGTTAAAGGGTTGGATTAGTTGGCGGATGGGTTGATGGATTGACCGCTCGGCTGGCCATTCGGTTGGCGGTTCGCCTGATGGTTCGCAACAGATAGGGACACAATGGCACACAGAATACTCAGACTCATACACATACACATGAACACCACACAGACACACGCAGGCACACACGAGACATAACGCAAAGACGCACGAATCAAACAGCATGGAAGCAAGTTACATACCAAAATATTGATGTCCTGCGGGGCTCCTTAAGGGCAATGAGGACCTGCCCTATAAGGCATGCACCTTATCGTCAGAACACCGTTTCTTTGTATTTACGTATTTACAAGATTTTTCGCGATTTATCTGTATTGACAACAGGCCATGAGATTGTTCAAAGGTCTAGCTTTTTCATATCCTCTCCGAATAAGGTTTTGGTGCTACTGCAAGTATTTAAATGTAGAGCTCCTCCCCTATCAAGTAAGCACATAATTAGGCGCCACTCCCATAAGGCAGGCACGCGTCAGACACACTAGGTACACACGTGCACACGAGCATGCGTCCACCCGGAAAACAAAGTGGAGGGATCAGGGGACACGGCTGACCTTCTTCTGCGCGTGCAGTCGTCGCAGATAGTCCTTTTGGCTTGTTCGAAAGCCCCCCGAGAGCGACTGGAGCTTTCGCGCGGTAGCTCTCTGGATATTGTTCCGCACCTGCCAGCGCGCCGTTCAGGTTCATCATCCATTCGGGGCCAAAAAAATGAGAAAAACAAAACAAAACAAAAAGGAGTAAGACATTGATTGGAAAAATAGGGAAAACTTTTTCGATATTCGAGATGGCTCGATCGATCGATCGATCGACCGACCGACCGACCGACTGGGAGCGACTACTCGCAACGTACGCAAACTGGCAACATTTACAAATATCCTGCTGAACGAGTTCCTGTTACGGCCGAACATACAGAAGTAATCAGAACCGAAACCCTTTGGAGGTATATATATTTGGACCGCTTCGTCTTGATATTAGTCTAGAAAAGGTCCTCATATTTCCGTCCAGGGTGGAGTATACCAGTAGTGTCTAAAAATAGTGGGATACCTGTTATTCGACCCCGTCGTGGGCTCTGTTTTTTTGCATGTATTGCTATATATGGCCTATATGCCGTAAGAGCGACAGGTTTTTACTCCAAATACTCCAAATACTCTAAATACTATTACTAGATCAATCAAGGGCGGGCGGGGTGGGGCTTCTCCTACCGTCGCCTCCGCCTGAGTGAGCCCCGAAGATTCCGTGATCAGCTGCTTCAACTGTCGCTCCGCCCTCCGGAAGAGCGCCGTTACCTGGATCAAGCGCGACGGCAGCGCCACACGTACAATAGTGCAGGCAGGCAGGCAGGCAGATAGGCAGGCAGACAGGCAGGCAGGGGGATAAGCAGAGGTGGAAGCGAAAGCGAAAGCATAGGATAGGCCCTTTCTGAACTTCCGAGGGAACAAGCGTTCACCTGCCCCAGGTATCAAGATATTTAGAGCATATAATATCTCTTGCCGGTAGGAATTCATCTAGTGTTTCGTGCAGATGGACCAAATCGAGCTGAAGGGTCTGACCTCCCGCGTGGAGTCTTCGACGTCTCTCTCTCTCTCCACCTCGCTCTCGTCGAAGGTCACCATCAGCCGCTTCGTGTGAAGGGCAGACAGCTCACGCACTGCGTCGGAGGGAGTTGTAGATAGCGGGGGTGGGGCGGGAGGAAGGGAGAGAGGGAGGGAGGGAAGGAGGGAGGGAGGGACGTCCAGAAGCGGTGACACGCCATAGCAGGCAGCGGCGATCAAGGGCAATATGTCAGTTCTTGCAAACCAACCCAAACGAGCCAACGGTTCACGAAAATCGGTCCCAGCTTGACAGCAGTAACGCCGTCTCAACCGAACCGTGAACCACTCCACCCGAGAACCCTGAGGTAGAGAGCCGTCAAAATTCGAGCAGACAAAGAGATCGCCTCAAAGAGCTAAGTGGTTATTCATGACGGCAAAAGGGGATCAGCTGCAGCAGCAGCAAGTCAGTCATGCGCCAAAACATAAAACAAAAGAAACAAAAGTGACAAACTAATGAGAAAAATACAGATTAGGGTCGGACGCATATATGGAGCGCTCCTAGTGTCAGGTGCTGCCCCGCCCACAACACGCTTCAGCTGTCCTAGGCGGTCGGGCCTCGAGTCAGAGCTAGAGTTGGGGTTTGTAGTCGGATACAGTTGAATCCTTGTCACTTGAAGCTGGGCCAGGTCGTATGCTGCATGGCTCGATCGGGAGCCGAACCGAACGGAGTCGAACGGAATTGATCCGAATCGGATGGAATCGAGCCGAGCGGAATCGGTTCTGACCGGAATCAAACCGAATCGAATAAAATCGAAACGAATGGAACGGAGCGAAGCGGAACCGAATCGAGCCAAACCGAACTGATCGAACCGCACCGAATCGAGCCGAACCGAATCGATTCTACCAAACCGAGTCGAACCGAACCGAACCGAACCGAACCGAACCGAACCGAACCGAACCGAACCGAACCGAACCGAACCGAACCGAACCGAGGGGTACCGTAAACTCACGTTTGAGCTGTATGAGGCGGACATCTTCTTCAACGGCGTCCACCTTATCAACCCACAATGGCGGCAGCTGCTGCCTCGTCACTGCCCAGCTCGTGCTTGCCCCCGCATCCTGCCCCCGAGAAGATACAAATACAAACAGGCAAAAACGCCGCGCAAGGTGGAATGGGGCCAGTCACAAACTACATATTTACGTTCACCTGCAAGACGCGAGATCACCGCAGGGAAGTCACCAACTTACCTTCATCCATTCAACGAGCAGTACGTAGTAAAAGGTGTTCGTAGAGTAATAATTGGTGTATATATTGGGAATACCAATACGCTATGCCATTCTGACCCAAGGTGTAAGGGGGTTTTGTATTGAGTATGAGTAAACAAATGCTCCCTGTATTTCGGGACGGAGTGGAATACCACGGTACCTAGGGGTAGCAGTACTTTTTCTCCAAGGTACGTTTCCCCCCTCACCTTGAGTCATTTTGGACACCCGAGTTGCGATGGAATAACACACTGATAAATGTGGTTCGGTTACCCGTGAAAGGGCACAGGAGTGAGCAAGCATCCAGCAGCACGTACGGGTAAGTAAGATCATCTTGTACCGCGCCGTACGGCGTACGATGGTCAGACACCATGTGGTAGAGTATCATAAATCAATCACCAATCACCTAGTAGCTGCCGCTGTAACCGTAATTTTTTTGTCGTAACTCTTCTCCCTCTCGAGCCCCAAGAGCTCTATACTCCATCCACTCAACAACCGACCCTGAGGACTACATTGCGGGGGACTATAGTAAATAGGACAAAGTATTGTTAGTAAAAATAGCGAAGTACATAGGTGTTTGTATGCACCGTAGGTCCTATTTAATATGGCCCCCGCAATAGTGTAAGCTCATGCATATGCATGATACTACAGTAGCTCGTGTATAAGCATGATATTAGCTCATGTATAAGCATCATATTGTTAATAGTGCAAGCATGATGTGCACAATTATCAAATGGGCTTGCAAATAAAAATCTGCAGTACGTGCGCACCGGATGCACATGTTCAATGTTTGGGCAGCTCCGTCATTGAGGAAAGTTCGGGCTTAATCTCTGTAGGATCTCCGTCCCATTTTTGGGACAAACTACTCACAAAGAGTGTGGTTTGTCCCCAATAAGGGACTGCAGTCTGCCGTAAAAGGGTAAAAAACTACAATCCCTATTTGCAACCCCACACGGCTCGTTTGGTGCATAAGCAAATGACGCTGAAATACAGCTGTATTAGGTTTGATCAGCATATCCAACAGTGCGGCGACAAAATAGTTACTTTTTATCGTAGTATACTACCAGGTACACTTCTGTGGGGAGGAGTGCAACTTCCTCAGGGGAATTCTTCCTCTGCCAAAAAAAAGGTCAGGGAGTGTAGACCGTTCCGCTCTTTCGCGTCTATACCACACACCCACCCACCTACCCATCCGACGTCCCTTTCGAAGGAGAGCCACACGGTGGGCCACTGCCTCACTCGCCGCAGTGAACGGCGTCAGGCTACTTCTCAAGACTCCTCAACAACGAGTCTTGGGAAGCACCCGTACGCCAATCGCTGTGGCGAGTCAAGCGATGGTCCACCCTATGGCTCGTCGTCGGAGGGCACTTCGAGTGAGTGGGTATAGACGAGAGAGTGGGACGGTCTACTCCCCGACCTTTTTTTGGCAGAGGGACAATTCCCTGAGGAAGCTCCACCGCTCCCACCCAGCCCCGTCGTCGACGCCGAATGTAAGCACGGACCTGGCTTCGACTCGAGGACTCTTATTTGTATGCGTACGTCGCGTGGAAACGCGCCAGGGCTTTGGGATCCAGACTCGACGACGAGTCGGAAGGACGATACGTGAGTGAACAGATGCGGGACACATCGTGTGACGCATCAGATTGATGGCACGGCATCTTGAACGACAAGAGACCAGAAACTTGCGACCAGATCACTCGGGAATACCTGCCTCAGAGATATTATATGAGGACATCCGGATACATTAAAGGTTGGCCCAAGACCTGTCACCTACAACTGCACTCCTGCTGTTACGTAAAGGTGTATCAGGATCTTACTCCAACAAGTTTGTCCCCAGATCGGGAGTGCAGTCCTAAAGGGGTCTAAATGATCTAAATGATCTAGATCGTTATCTACCTGAGCTGTCAGACGTATGTAGGTAGCTTGCTTTCATTACTGCACTGTTAGGGGTGCGCTTTAGCAATATTTCTGGCAGAAAAAGTGGCTTTGGCCATTCTCAATTAAATAAATTTCATCATTGCCAAGCCAATCAAAGGACGGCAAAACATCACGCACGTCACTAAATAAGGCGGAATAGACCAACGCAAGTGGTACTCCGCAACACCTTTTCTCTGCTGCTGCAGAACCGATATTGCATACCAGGTGCCTGGTAGTCAGTACAAGTCAATAGCATTTGTGAGAACTAAAGCATCTAAATAAAGTACTCCACTCGAAGGTGGAGGTAATTTGGTTGGGTTGACCTGGAGCACCGCACGAGCATCGGAGTGTAAAAGATCGGCAGAGGCAGCGCCGCAGCAGTTTTGCTCGAGCTCAAGGGCGTTGTACACGCGGACTCAGCATGTCGACCGCCGAGCCTGCGAACGGAAAGCCATCAGCGCCGATCCCTCAACAACCGCCGTCGTCCTCGCCAAGGAATGCTGCCTGTACCGCCAGCGACCAGGAAGTCAAGTTTTTGCTGCTTCAGCTTAGTAACCTTATTGCGCAAGGCTTCCGCATCCGCCTTGGATGCGCCCCCCTCCTCAGCTAGCTCAAGCCAATGCTGCCGCTCTGACCGCATTGCCAACTCCGCCCGCAGCCTGTCCTCTTCCGCCTTTATCTTGACAGTTCTAGCTGCAAGCCTGAGCTCTTTCTCCGAAGACACGCTCCCTTTCATCTCTGAAATTGTTGCAGCTGCATTGCGGCTCTTCACTCCGGCATCAGCTGCTTATACACGGCTCTTGTCCCGCGCTCCTGCAGTGCTTCGTCTCGGCTTCGCTCGGCAGCTTCGAGGCCACCACGCCGCAGGGCGTTGTCGTGGGATGCACGCCCTGCCGCTTGGTGGATAGTGTCGCCCTTGGTCCTGCTCTCATAAGCGATTGCCCTTTGCTCTGCTGCTGCCGTTCTCGAGCGTGGTCCAAAAAAAGGAAGGAAGGCTTGCGTTTTTCGGCCATCTTGGTCGTTCTTTCAACACTAAGAGGTGTGAGTCAGCTATTCGTGCGGTTTGTGTGCGGATTGCTCTGTTGGATGCGCTGTGTCGCAGCGTGCAAAACGCTGAAGTCGGAGTATTTATTACATACGGTGATTCAGAGACAACACTAAATATACCTTAAACGAACCTGAAAAAGCGAGTTTTTCGACCATTCATCTTTTTCACGCCCTTTTATTAAAACCTTGACTTCAGCGTGTGACCTGTTAATAGTATTGTGTCTGCAGACATACCATTAGTTTGCAGTAGAATCATCATACGTGGCGTCCCACACTAGGTCCATCATCATTACGGCATGATACACACTAAAGTCAGGTAACTCTACGGTGGCCGAAGGCGAGTATTTCTTGCAGGGATATAATTTTCATCTCTGGTCGCTGTCGTCGTTTTTTGTTGTCGTTACGCCCAAAAGCCTAACTATCGAAACATATCAATATTACGGAGGACCATAGAAATTAGGACCAAAAATTATGAGTAAAAAGAGCGAAATATATAGGTTCTTGGATATGTCGTGGGTCCTACTTACTGTAGCCCCCCGTAGTATGTGGCTCTAATTCCAAGTAATTTGTCCCCGGAAAGGTGGTGCGGTGCTAAAGACAGCTTTCAGCGTCAGCGCTAGCGTATGATTCTACTTGGAACAATATGAAAAACAGAAACAGAAACAAGAATCAAGTATCTTGCCCAGCTGTGTGACATCTGAATTTTCAAAAGCTTTCCCGTAACTAATATTTGCGAGCTTGGTGCAATGCTTGCACTGCATTACCTACACCAAAAGTAGGATCAAGTCGTGCTATTTACGGGGTGCGTACTGCTGCGCTGTAGATAGATGTGTAGACATAAGGCATAGCCAAGCACTGCCGAAGAAAGAAAGGAACGGGAGGGAAGAGGAAACCAACACCAGAGGAAGGCAGGTCCGGATGATGACGGGGAATCGCGGCAGAGGTTTCTTGATGGTGTCACATCATCGCATGATAATCATCATCCCCTTTTCTTCGCCTGTGTGGCAACCGGCGCTTTGAGCGCAGAAAAGCAGTCCACAACCAAGCACGAAAAACAAGAGGCAGGGGCAACAGCCGGGGAAAGAAGTCCGGAGACCGATGGGCGGAATGGGGGCACGCGATTCCTCAATCATAAAAATACAAAAGAAACACACACACAATGGTAATGTAGCTGCTACCCTCTTTCTTCGCAGCGTGGCAGGCTACAGCTGAGGCAGTTCTTGACACTGCAAAAGGAATCAAGCACCACTCTGTACGGAATATTAATGACCTCTTTGGTATTCATATCGACGCTCCGAGTGCTGCTTACATTTCCGGATAAAGTGATTGAGTGAGTGAGCGAGTGAGTGAGTGATGCCTGATGGCACCGCAACAGAGCGCGGCAGGTGAAAGACACCAGCAGGTGCCTCGTACGAAACGTAAAAAACGACGAAGAAAAAACAGCAGGTTTGCTTCGTGCGGTACTGGTGCTGGAAAGGCTACTGGCATACCTGTTACCTGTTACCAGTAACTGTAACGATGGATAGAGGAGTCCTCGCTAGTAATAGGAACTATTAATATAACAGATGGCGGGCTCGAAGAAATCAGATGGATGATGGTGGGTGTTTAAAACTGTTATCAACCGGCGCTTTTGAGGAGTCGCTCGCTGCTGGAAGGATGACATGAAAACACGAAAAAAAAGAAAGTATAGAAGCTCTGCTGCTGGCTGCTGTTTCTTTTTTTCATTATAGGTACCAGATCCTTCTTGCTTCTCCCGCGGAGTAGAAGAAATAAACTTCCAATCCTTTCAAGACCGCAGTCCCATTGTGGCGGCAAACCAGTCAAATTTCAAGCAGGTTGTCTCCACAACGGGAACTGCTGTACAAAAAGGGGTTAAGATCACCACACTTCTACCACAGCTGCATGCTGCTTGTTTTCTGGTATCGTTTGGTCAATCTGTTGGTGAAAACAAAACGGACATTTCCGGGGGGACGGCGCGGAGACTCGGCTTCAGATCACTGGCTTCATTCACTCAGCTCACAAGTAAAAAGACATGCCCTATTATAGTAAGACATGACTGTAGTCGGCGTCCCCGGTGGCTTGGTAGGTAGTCCGCGCGCCTATTAATATCAATTTCATGGGCTCATGGGTTCAAGTCTTACCGAGTGCATGCTCAGGGACATTTTCTTGCATAAGAAATCGATCAGCGGAAAGCGCGAGAGCGTGAGTTAGCTACGTTCGATGAAAATCGACGAGCAGTGGGAATGCTTAACCCTATGTGCGACAAAAAATAAAGGCATGTACCGGGGGGGAGAAGGGTAGACATGTGTGACAACACGGCTTGTCCAGAAGGTCTTCGAGGGCGAAACCTTTTACGAGCTAGGCTGAACAGTGAAAGTGATGATAAAAAGAAGAGGAAAAATATGACTCTAGCCCGAACGGAACGTGCCCTGTGCGTTTCAGCAGTGTGCTTCGTATATACATCCCCGTGCCGTCAGGAAATCACCACCCATTTCGATTTTTATGCCGCGTGCCTTTCGGGGGCGTCGGGCCCGACTTCAGCACATGCTCACGTCTACGATGTACTGGTATTGTTGTATACTAAGTAGGAACGAATCGTGTGCATGACATCCCCCCAGCTTTTGACTCTCGAACCGACAGGGCCTTAAAAGGAGATAATACCGGGGGTATTTTATTCGCTCGGTACATCCTAATACCCTATATACCTAACCATACCCGAGTGTTCGGTACAAACTCGATACCGGTACCCGACACTTCGGTACCTTCGGTACGCCCACTCAAGCATACCCCGGGTACCTGTATACCCTCGACTACAATACCGGGGGTACCGGTATTTGTTCGGTATCTGGGCTCGACTTCGGTAAGTTCGGTACTTTTTCGATACCGGTACCCGACAGTTCGGTAACTTCGGTGCGCCCCCCAAAAAGACCCACCGGTACTGGTACAGTATATCCTGCTGAACATTCCCCGGCGAACTTTCTCGGTAATTTCCTCGGAATTAAGCTGTGATGAGGAGTTAATGTGGAGAATCAAGCATTTCTGTCCGAAGCCGGGCCAATCCATGAACACGTGAACGCTGCTGGTCGTTTCGGGCTGGGCTTTCGACACGAACGCAAAATGCGCAGCAGCAGTGGTCATGTCCAGCAAGGCTAAAACTTGCATTCGTTAGTGTGGTGGATTATACAGAGCCACGTGATGCGTGTGAGTTGTCCTCACGTTAAACCGTTGTTTCTACTATAAATATAGCAAACATCAAGACACCCAGTGTCTGTCCTAACCCACACTCGTACGTACCAGGTATGTACTGCAGTACAGTAGTGCTGGAGAGGTAGACAAAAGCTGCGGTCAGAGACTACCTGTTGTGTGGGACTGCCATACTGACGCGGGGTCAATCGGGCTTTCGACATTGTGCGTATGGCGATCGAAACTTAAACATCGAATGCCAAAAGGTACCATAAACGGCGGAGGTCGAGATCGGGGCCCTGTGAACAAATATGTTACACAGTAGTAGGGGACAACGCTTTGACCCTTTGACTGAGCGCCCTCTGCACTAAAACTATTACTGCTGTACATACATCCTTTTATGACTACAGTCCCGTTTTGGAGACAAACAACTCGAATTTCAAGTAGTTTGATCCCAAAAGGAGACCGCAGTTCTAAATGGGTTATTAAACAAAAGAGGCCTTGACGCGCCCAAAACGACTGATCTCCTTGCAGATATTTTTTTTAGGGTATTCCTCGGGAATATTACCGACGTGATTTCCCGCGGTAATTGGGCGGTCCCGGTAACGGCGGGAATTACCGCCATAATTCACGATTCCCGTTACCACCGAAGGCGTTACCGCCGAAAAACGAAGAACCGCTTCCCGACGAAAATTTACCGCCATGTTGCATCCCCGCCAAACAAAGACCACGAAATGATCTTGTTACCGGATCCGCCAAACAAATACCGCCATGTCGTGTTACCGCCAAACAAATACCGCCATGTCAGTGTTACCGCCAAACAACTACCGCCATCTCGTGTTACCGCCAAAAAGGTACCGCCAAAGGTCGATACCACTCAAAACGGTCAACACGCGTCCATGCAGGAAGAACTGGAGTTCAACCCCCACCTATCACTACTTTTTTTTCTTTCGTCCTTTTTCTTTCTTATTTTTTCTCTTTTTCTTTCTACGTTCGGTTCGATACACACATACATATGTATCGTTTCGGCAGAACCTCGCCGCACCAACTCGACGCTGCTGTCGCGCGGGCAAAAACTATGACCGCCAAGAGTGCAGCGAAATCCGCGGCTGCGCAGGCGGAGAGGGCGAACACGACGGTGGAGCTTTCCGCCTAGACTAAAATAGGGAAGAAGTCAGAATTGCAGAGTTATCCGCGGGTTCGCGGGAGGAGAGATCGTTTCGGTGTGTGGATGGTGGGCGGTTGATCATCGGTTGGGTTTCCGCCAGGTTTCCACGTTTCCAGCTTCCACGACCTTTCGTTGTTCGGGATATTTTCATGTTTCTGTTTTCTGTTTTCCAACTGTTGGTCTACATCATCCGTTGGTGTCTCAGCAGATAATGTATCATACATTTTTTTTAGTTTTCGATTCATGATTTTTTCATTTATTCGGTGCCATGCACGAGGCTGGTGACTTTGCCAGTGCTTTGCATTTCTTTCTTGAAGGCTTCGGGAACGAGGCTCACCGTGTGCTCGGACGCCAAAGAAAACAAAGAAACGAAGAAACAAAACACGTGCTACGCTGATTACATTACACATGTTACCATCAATTTATCATTTTTGGTTTGTGCATCCTGTCGGCGTGGTGTAACTGCCTGATGTTGTTACCGGCGGCGCCGAAGGCGTTACCGCCAAAATATCAATTATATTACTACAAGCGGTTTACCGCCATATTGTGGTATTACCGCTTTCCGCCTGAAATTTACCGCCGCATCGCGAACCACCGGCGAGATTCCCGCCACAATTCACGATTACCGTTACCGCCGAAGGCGTTACCGCCGAAAAATGAGAAACCGCGTACCGCCCGAGGCGGTACCGCCATATTGCGGTACCGCCCGTATTGCTTCCGCGTGAAAAACCGTTCCCGAGGAATACCCTGATTTTTTTTATTTCAGGCCACTCGTCTTTGAAAGATGTGAACGTGATTACCTCTGCTGTTCTTACTACTAATACTGGCAGAATTCCGCGGTTGATGCTGCTAAAAGAGCGAGTCTTGCAGTACGTCCGGGGTTATGTGCACTGCGTATAGAACTAGTAGACACTACCTGCATGATACGTCGAGTTTTCGAATTATGGGATTCGATAAAGCAGTACTGCGGCTACGCCCGAAGTCGCAGTGCTTCGGGAATATGTCTGTACGTCGAGTATTCTGTATTTCGGGGTTCGATACAGCAGTGCTGCGGTTTTGACCGGACTCGCAGTGTTTCGGGGTTCTGTCTGTACAGCAGTATTACGGATACTGACCGTATTTCCTGGCAGTACTTTTTCGGCTGTTACTACGTAATAGTAGTACTGCCCGTACTGCGAGTATTGTACTCTCGATACTCCCAGTATGCTCGCAGTATGAAGTACTGTTGTACAGTTATGTTTCACCTGTTATTGCAGTACTTGTGTCTATACGCAGTGTGCTGCTGCGGTTGTGCCCGAACTCGACGTGTTTCGGGGTTATGCTGGTACATCAGGAATACGGATACTGGCAATATTGGCAGTATCACTCTCTCGGCTGTTTCTTTGAATAATAGTACTGCCCATACTGCGAGTACTGCTGTAATCTCGATACTCTCAGTGTATTCGCAGTGTGAGAAGTACTGCTGCACAGCGACTGCAGTAGTGCTGTGTACAGCAGTGTATAAGTAGAAGCATCTTCTGTGCAACAAGGAATTTGTTCCTTGAGCTGCTCGAAATATGCAATGGACGTATGAACTCATATGGATTTTGTTCCGCCATCTGCCGTAAACTCTGCAAGAGAAGAACGGTCGTCCGCCTGTCGCCATGATACTGCAGCTGCTGTACGAGCACTAAAGCATATACTCGTAGGATGGTCTGGGATGGGTGACCTCGGGCAGAGGACCGGACGCACTCGCTCAGGGGCAGATCAACCATGACTCGTAAAGCCCGACAAAAACCTCGCAACTCTTGAGCAAAGATGTGTGTGTTCTTCACACTAAACCGACGTGAGGAGAGCACTCCACCCCTCGACAGACATCATTTATTCCGCTGCTCGATTGTCCTTGACAGCCGCTGAACCACTGCTGTGACGTACCAGTGTGTAAATACAAGGCGCTTCGCTCAGGATCGAAAAACACATCAACTGAATATGCCAAGCGGACGGAGGTCCATGATGAAGATAGTTTTTTCATGATCGATTGTAGTAGTTGCAGACTGGCGACTAGAGAATGCCAAGGGTCCCGCCGCCATGCTTCAGAAGAAAACGGCTCGGACGCCACATTCGCTTCGCGTCGCGGGCGGTTGCCGGACGTGCATCGCCCTCTGCGCTCAGTCACGTGCTGTACGTACGTACATACCCGAGGCAGGGGAATCCTTTCCTCTTTTGATATGCTTGCTGTACGAAAGAGAAAGTACAACACGGACCAGCACCATATCCTTATGAAATAAGTCTTGCATTGCCGGTCGCCCCGGTAGACCAGTGGTCAGCTTCAAAGACCATTGGTGTTGGTACCCAAGTTCAAATCCCACGTGGAGA
>JBBMHQ010072809.1:0-12715 GCA_037834295.1 Postelsia palmaeformis
CGTTACCGATGGTGACCCCCCCTTCGATAGGGGTGCCACTCTTGACACCGGAGACGGTGCTGGCGATCGTCACGTCATCGCAGTCAGCGATTAGTCAGGCGCAGCTGCCGCCTCCTAGGACGCCACCGACGCCGGAGGGGAGGAGCTCGGAACCAACGTCGACTCCGGAGCCACCGCCACCGCCACCACAAACAGTGTCATCGTCTCCCGCAGAAGATGGGCAGCCCCGAATAGAGCCTTTCGGGTGCAAGGTTGAATGTAAAATTTCAAGGCTTCAGTTCAAAATCAGACTTCAAAAATCAAGTATCAATCTCGAGAAAAAACTCAACCTCACACATCAAAAACAACTCTTAAAGTCAATACTCAACATCCGAGATTAAGCTCATTTTTGAATTCAACATCGACCTGGAAATCAACACTCAGCCTTCCCGTGGCGGTTGATCCAACGGTGATCAGTGGAGTGAATTAGAGTCAAAACAAGTGTTAACTAGAGTCTTTGAGCCGAATGTTCTAGTCACGTTCAACAGTTGAATCTCGAAATCCAAAACTGAAAATCAATTACATTAATAATGATAAATCATAATCCAAACTCAAATCCGCCAAAACCCTGAGTATCGAATACTAAAAATCTAAATATTTGGTCTCAGATGGACAAATCACACTTTCAGCCCCAAAATCCAACTAATGAATTCATCATTACAGTACTAAAGTATCTGATCCAAGAAAGTCTCCACTCAAAAATCTCTGTCCGCTAATCTACTCACCTCCGTCCAGAAAAACTAATGTATTGATCATACGTGTCAAGTGTTAACAAATGCAAGAAAGTATCCACTTAGAAACCTCTATCCACTGATCTACTCATCTCCGTCCATAAAACAACTCACGTATCAACTCATATTCATGCCGAAATTCCTGTGGAAGCAAAAGGTATCCTTGACAGGGGTGTCGTCGAGAAATTAGCGTGTTGTTGGTACTTCGACTGTACGTGTGATACCTTAAACTTGCTGTTCTCGACATGCTCTCGTAGGAAGTGGTGGCGTACGTCGACGTGTTTCGAGTTCGAGTTGGTTACAGAGTTGACCGCCAACTGGGTCGCACTGTTGTTGTCCTCAAGACCTGAATGCACGAATCCACCAAGTCAGGAAACAGAAAACGCCACACGGGCCGCAGAAAAAGTGCCTCCTTGAAGCGATCTCCCATTGCAACGTACTCGGCCTCGTTCGAGGAGAGTGTGGTGTACTTCTGCGTCTTGGAAATCCATTGGATGGCCGCGCCCCCACAAATTACGGCTCCCCCCGATACAGAGATTTATTTGGGGGCATGAGCTTCGTCTGCATACACCACCAAGTCCAAGCCACTGCCTCTCTGAAACGTAACACCATAGCTGCTCGTGGCATTCGGGTTCTTCAGAATGCCTCCTGTAGCCTTCCAGTGTCTTTGGTTGGGGTTTTGCGAAAACCTGGGTACCACCCTTCCGGCATTCGAGGTTGTCGGGTCTCGCCTGGTGTGCAGGCCACATCAAGCTCCCTACCAGTTCGCGAAATGGCCACACCCCGTCGGCTAAGAAAAAAAAATGGTATTGACGTCGTCTCGTAAGGCTGACAATTCAACAGGACAGCATGACGCACACCTTGCACCACCTATGTAGGGGTAGTCCAGGGAACTTTTTACAGCTGCTTGATTCTTGAGTACGCAACCGAACTCGCTCACTTCCTTTAGCGCCGAGCACGTGTCGGTGACTTTGAACCCTACAGGGCCCCGTTCCTAGGTCGTCGAATACAGTTTCAAGGTTCGTTTTTCGAAAGGCAAATAACTCGAAGTGCGCAACATTCCACGATCTCAATGTGATTTTCGACACTAGCCTTCAAAGGAAAACGAAAGACGAATAACAGGAGAATGCTCGTTCATCTTGGCGAAACCTGTTATATTCTATCCATTGACTTCGGCTTATCCCGCCCGAACCGAACCAGTCTAACCCGTTTATGAGTTTTGCAATTTTGTACCCCCTACGCGACATCGACCTGTCATCATACCGGAACATCCGGCTCTAGTTGCGACAGGGGTGAGGGTGGCTCAGACGTTTGCCGATTGATGTGTCGTCGTCAATCTGGCCTACGTTCATGGGAAACGCTGAAATAATATGTTGACCCGCAGCCTCGTAGATGAGGGAATTCACTCCATTTATTTCATGGGACTTCAGAATGTACCGGGCTTGCTCCTATCAGTTCGCGGCGGAACTCTCACGGGCTCATCCATGAGTAGACGCTAGTAGACGCTTTGACGAACTTGAATAACTCCGAAAAGGTTTTCGAAGACGAGAAATATTTTCTTGGCGTCCGAATTAGCTCAAAATGAATGGTACAACTATATGACACTACAGTAAACGAATCCACGCACCGAGGTGTAGAAGGGACGACACTTGTGACCACGGCTTGTCCAGACAATCGCTGAGGTAAGATCAAATATTCAACGACTCAAGCTGGAAACTAGAAGCGATATGGTACTTGACAACATTTCGATAAAAACATAACAAGGGGACGCTGGGGGTGAAACGGCGAAACAAATGGAAAAGCTCCGCAATAGCCAGCAAGGATAAATATTTCCGAAGCGTTTCCACTGACAAAAGATCGCACGAAATACGGTGCGAAGTAAAAAACACGAGATAGGCCAACGAGATTATCTGCGCGTCAAGACCCTCGGGTATATCTGGTAGACTTGAAACTGCCATACAGTATACGCTGTGTGTGCTTCAAACGGTTTCATATCTGGTAAATTATTTCGTCGGTTGCTGTCGTTTACGTTGCTGCCGTTGCCAGGTACTGGCACCAACTGGTGCATCAGCGAGATAATATCTACAAGCGAAACACGCGCAGATCCACGTGCCGGTGAACAGTGATCCAGCCGTTTTCTACCGAGCGTGAACATACCGGGAGATCCACCGCCCGAAATAGGTTCATTTGGCGCGTGAGCCTGGGTTTCGCTTCGCTTTCCGTGTGGATACTGTTACAGTGACCTTTTTCAATCAACCTACCGTAGAGGAGTACGTAACGGTAGCTTAGATGGCACGCAACGTGGAAGCAGTGGTGTATATGGTCAATCAAGAGAGCAGACAGAGGTCAAGTGACTATATAACCGGTGCCTGGGTAACGCAGTATTCCCCCGGAATTCGCTACAAACCCTGTAGGTGCTAATTGTTTCTGCCTCCACCTCTTTCGGGCCTGCTTCGAACGTTTCGTTATGGTAATCGATGTGTCCAACGAGTATTCCGGCGATGGCAGCGATATGTTTACCACAGTGCCACTTCCCGCTCGCTGCGCCATTTAAATCTGCAGTTAAGCATCGGTAAGCTTTCCTCCACATGGCGTAGCAGCATACGTTGTTGGTCAGTAAAGACAACCCGAAGCATGAGTAATCATCGAAACATCGATGGCATGAGCATGTACGTACGTAAGCCCCGCTGGCGTGGAAGCGGTTGTGCAAATAGAACAACAGGAAACATCAGAACGTCGGTGGATCAGTGGGCGGAATAGTTATGGAGAAAATGTGCTGGGGGTATGCGTGGTATGGGTCAATATTTGGGTTAGGGTTTTGCTACATAGAGGCGGAGTATAGGCGGGTGGTCGGCACAGTCAACCCGAAACACGAGTAAGTATCGACACGTAGACGGTGTTAGCATAAAAGTGAAACGGTCACGCAAACGTAGCAGCGGTCGCACTGCTGATGCAGCAGAAAGCATCAGAACGTCGGTGGGATACTGGACGGATTACCCCGAGCGAAAATGTGCTGGGGGTGTGAGCGCTTTGAATGGATAAGTTGGTTGAAGTTTTCTACACATACCGGAGCAGCGTGGGAGGCTAGCCGGCGAAGTCAACCCGAAGCATTAGTAAGCTTCAAAACTTCGTTGGTGCCGGTAGGTACTTATAATGGGCTAGCTGGCGTGGCAGCGGTTTCACCATCAGGGCGGCAGGAGGGATCGGAGCATCGGTGGGTAAGTGGGTCAAATAGTTCCCTCCATACTGCCCATGATATGCTCATTCGCTTACCATGGCGGTCAGCAAGATACCAATGATTCGACAGTAAATCGGATACTATGGATACTATGGCACACTTTGCGTCAGCAGCAAACCTTTTCCGAGACTTTTGCGTGCCACATTAAGCTTGTACCTTGTTTCAGTTCCGGGTTTGTAATTCGCAAGACGCGAAACAAACACATTACACATAGGAGAGTACAATCATCATGAACAACGCATCGGAGACAAGTTTAAGCAGAAGAGGTGACACGCGAGAGCTTGACCTGTATTGAAGTAGTGAGGCAGACTGGAATACTTACGGTACTGCAGGTATTAATGTTGCGCTTCGTAACCACGAACTATTGGAGTGGTTCAACGCAAGCATATCGACACAAGATATGGAGACAACTACGTGTGCTTTTCAAGGGCTCGACAAGTATTGTTGACGGACGAGAGGAAAAACGCAACACGGGCAAAATAATAGAGCGACAACGAGGATTCAATCAACTTGTCAGACTAGATTTATACGATACTGCAGTATTTAAGTTTGCGCCTATGAACTACGCAAGCATAATGACACAAGGTAACAAGGGCGAGAGATTTACGGGGGCTCGAACAACTATGGCTGACGCAAGAAAGAAACAGCGCATCATTGCCGTAAACTCCTCGCAGTAGGGTTGAGTAGGATCAAGAGTGACGGATAGACGGATCATTTGCCAACACTTTTCGCAGCGGTACCCTCCTGTCGACCCGTGCCGCGTGCGGCGTGCTTCCGGGAGGAACTTGTGCTTCGACATTCCTTCATGCGCGGGCTTCCATCCCTGCTAATATTTCCTATCAAGAAAGATTTGCTCTGGGACCTTACACGACCTCAAGGACTTTGAAAGTGGTACTCGTCTGTGGTGGTGGTGCTGCTGCTGCTACTGCTGTCGTCTGTTAAGTGCTCACTTTAATTAACTAAAGAGCAGCAAGCGATCTTGCCAGAAAACGTCTCAGACCATATCGCAGAACTCATGAGGCGAAGCAAATGCAGCTGGAAAATATATTGCACTAGCAATGGCGATCAGCGGGCAATGACCTCATTGAAGGGGCGCTGGTATCAAAGCATCACCTTGTTCCCAAGTTTCCGGTGACTCTAATCTGCAGATTTTTGATCGGGACAGAAAAAACCATCGCTATCTTGAGACGCTGCATTTAGAACAACAGCTGGTTCGTGCTCACCGGAAAGCTACGGTGAGTTGGTAGAGTTTCATCACAGCAGCTTGTGTTTCCGTCGAGATATATTCCCCGCATGTTCTCATCAAAGGCCCACACCTCGACTACGAGGTCCTCCTGTTCGAAACTGGTCGAAATTTGGGGTGATCATAATGAGACATAACCCCCAACTGAACGTTTGCATTTCACTTGCAGACGGTTATAGTTCTTCACAGGGGGCTAGAGCGCGCGAAGTTGAGGATTGCTGATGATGGAGTCTATGAGGGCGTCGGGTACGCCGCCACAATAGTGGACAGCGAGATACGACTCACCAAGTGTTCGCGTTTATTCAAAGTTGCGAGCGAGTAGCAAAATAAGCTCAGTAAAGCGCTAAAATACTTCACTCCACGCAAAGTAGCACAACCCAATGGCTTCATCACCGATAAGAAATGGACTTCACAAGATTATTGTTGTGCTCCAGACAAATTATCCACCGTAAGCAGTCATCGTCGGAGATGTTACATTACACAAAAGCGCGTTCTTATGATGGGTAGACCAGTTGGTAATTGGGCCAAAATAAGTGCAGAAATGAGCTAGAAAGCTCGGGATTCTCGTGCATTGGCGTCAACTTTTCTACAGCAACGAAATACGGAGCTTAGTTAAGAGACTCACTGTAATTCCTCGTGGTGTGAATACGTTTCCGAAACGCACACGCCCGACCACTCGACGTAGAATTTCTAAGCTTGTCACAGTCCTCTCAGCGTATCGAACCCCGCTGAGCAAACCATGCTTCTAAAACTTTATTTCACTTTCGTTCCGATCGATGCGTTTTAGCCTTTTTGCGAATAAGTCCGACTCTTGTACCGGCTCCGGCACAAGCGATTGTCCGCGGGTGGGGTTGCGTCCAAAACAGCTCAAGACTCCGGCCAATCCAAAACTTGCCCGACTGCTTGTATGTGTGTCCAATATCGTTTCGTGCGGTTAATACGCCAACGCTGGGGGCGGTCTGGTACCGGATTTTGCGAGGAAAAGTTCCCGTCTGAGTGGAGACAGACAGCTTTCGAAATTCCGATAGAAAACCGAAACCTGGGAAATATGTGCGAGATGTGCAAGAGCGGGATATTCCAGTGGCTCGTGTGTGACTCAAGCTCACTGGTCTCTCAGGAGATCAAATTTATATCGCTTCAGCACCATATACATGCACACTGGACCGAACATGGCTCGTGATTTATCGTGTATGCGTAATTTGGTCCACGGGGCTTGTGCACTGAGGAACGACTCGTTTCCCATGGTGAGGCGTACTCGCGCTTAATATTCCTATATTCCTCACTCCAGGGAGGAACTTTCGAGTACATCAATCACCACAAAAATGGGTTTAGAGAAAATCGTAAGCAAGATCTGACGAGCAATCCCATGGCCTCTGCGTATATTGACGTCAATGTTTCAAAACGAAGTCAAAACTGAAAAACGACACGATATTGGTCGAGTAGTTGCTCGGGCGTCCTGTCAGGTGGTCACGACATGTTCTGGCCGATACCGTGGTAGGCCGTTCGTCGGGCGTTCTTGGAGTACTTAATCGTGATCTCATTGTTTTGTTTCCGGTGTCATCTGCAGTCGGGGGTGGATAAGTTTCCCTTGTGATATCCACATATATTGTTGCCTCAGCACGATGCACACCGGGTATCGGATCATTGATGTGTCATAACTAATACCAGGTATACACGATTAGAGCGCCTAGGGCGTTCCGATGGTAATGCTCTGTCCCAGCCACGATACTCCGTTCCCTATCCCGGTGGTGGGAAACTTCAACGTTAATGGTCGAAATGTGAAGACAATATCAAACTTTGAGACCAGATGTGGTAAAGTACATAGTATATACTCCGTATCAAGTATCTTTCTAGATTGAGCCCGAAACAAGGTGGGCATTGCGCCCATATCCGGACACGCAAAAAAACACAACGTAAGCCCCTCCCACTCGTCGGCCCGCCCATCCGAACCTAACGCTTGATATATGCAAAAAGTGGGCCTCACAAGACAGTGTCACGCGAGGGAGATCAAGAGGAATGATTGATACAGCCACGGCGGGATCAAGGAAAACACACTGGACTCACGGCGTGGTGAGGGTAATCCACAAATCGCTGCGTACTGCTGTATGGCGAGGCACACCTTATCAATCACTAATATGCGTGGCTGCCCCGAGTCCGAGCTTTGAACCATTGGTATGCGTGCAATAGGGCACCTTAAAGCGAGGGCAACCACAAGCCGATTGAACGATCCGGCCAAAGATGAGGGGTCACGCGTTCGTACGATGTTTTCCCATAACTTTCCCACTCTCTTCTCCCTCCTTAAATGTCTACACGAGCGAACGCACTATTTTGAAAAATAAACTGGGATACAATCGTGGGCTTCACACAGCAATATGCTGAGCTAAAATAACCATCGAAAACACAAGCAAAACTCCGGACTCGCCGTGTTGTATCTGGAAGCTACCATCCACGCGCGACCTTTTCGGGAGGCACACCCTATCACACCACCACCCGGAGAAGGGATTCACCTAACCTGGAGCCAATAGCTGCACAGGAGACACGCGAGCATGAAGTTATTCAGCTTCGGCTCAGAGTCTTTTTCCTTTCGTCTGCGCTCCAAAACGCCACTAGCTCAGCCGCTCGTTGAGGCCAACCACTTTCATTCAAGTCACAGCTGGTGAATTCTTAAGGTACTCCGACTGAAATACCAAGCATGACTCATCCATACGAAAAAATGATATCTCTTCATGTTCGGACGTCAGGCAAGGGACGAGCAATCGATGTTTGAAGCGAGGCACACTGGAACATCCCTACACAGTCGGCCGGCCATTGAGGCGAATCAGCACCGTTAGCACTGTCGTGCATCGGTGCTTCTCCTCCAAGTTCTGGTACAGCTCGGTACCCAGCGCGTGTTGATCGTGCCAAGTTTAAGCATAAAGAGTTGCATCAACGCCAAACGGGGCAGTTTGCCTGAGTGTTGTTTTGGCGTCTTGAGGAAGGTCTCCCCATGGTTGCCTGCTGTGGGTTCAGAAGAGGGGGGGGGGGGGCGAGGGCATTGGGCGGACGAAAGGTCAAAGAAAGGAAGGAAAACAAAATTTTAGCATATATCATGTACGAAAGACTCCGTATGATTTGCATCTTGAGGAAGGTCTCCCCTGGTTACACTTGTTGTGGGCTCAGGAGAGGGAGGGGGGGCACTGGGCGGGCGGAAGGTCCAACATACGAAGATACACCATTAGAATTTGCATATACCATGAACGAAAGACTCAGTATGACGACCTCTTCATTGATCAAATAGCAGTCCGCCCTCCATGTCAGTCCCATATCCGCTTGTCTGACGTGATGGGTAGCAGATACTGCGTACTATGGTATTAAGGTTGCGAATATGTCACAGGAATAAACATCTGCGGGAGTTGCTACTGATTGTACTTCTACCCCCGGCTACGAAACTCATGTTTGTCGAGCCTCGTTTTCGCTGCTGCAGTTGCGCGTCTCTAGGGACGTGGTGCGGTGGAATGCGCCTGCTATTGTTCCGGCGCGATGCGGTTCAATCCGTCGCACAAGCACGACCGATGCGCACAACTCCCCGAAAAAATGAGTCACAATACAGCTCAACGTACAATTACGCACACCCAGACAGCATCGAAAACTGTGCCCAACGAACATAAAGACCGAAACTTACCCGAGAGGTGAAGACGTGCTTGACCAGACAAAATTATTGTCAACTTTACTGGTGAGAGGTTGTTTGCGCTTCGGTTGGGTTAATTCGGTTTCTGGGTGCAAGTCCTGTGAAATATAACCCCCCGTTGCATATGAAAGCGACTGTCATGAGGAGCTGACTCGGTACGCGGTTCAACCCGAAAGTATTAGCCAGTTAGTATGTCGCTCCGTTCGCGAACCAACCAATAATGGAGTCACTCAACCCAAGGGACCAACCTACCTGATAAAATATCTCGAGGGACTCCACCGCAAATACTCTAGTGGGTTGCGAATGCTGGATACCCTGGTATGCAGTAAACAGAACACCAGCGACTTCAGCCAACCAAGTTCTTCGCTAACACCTAAAAGTGTCGATGAACTCGGAAATCCTATCCAGTCCAATTTCGTGTGCCCCAACTCCGATAATAATTGATCAACTCGATTTCTGGCACGAAATAATAAAATTGGAAATGCGATCTAATTATTTCATTATTTTGCCCAGACTGCACCCCCGCACCTGAATGTTAAGAAAAAAACATAAACTCGTTGTGCGGTTTGACGCGCAGGAGCACATATATAATCTAAAACGAATAGTTTAGAAGAGATAACATGCGGAAAATGCGCGGTTTGACGCGTAGAAGCACATACTTGAACACAAAACAGTTTGGAAAAGGAATCATGCCGCCTGGGACATACACGCGGGTTTACGAAATGAGTGACGCGCGTTTACGACATACACGCGGGTTTACGAAATAAGTGACACGCGTTTACGACATACCTCGGGTCGTAGTATGATATTTTTGCGGACAATCTAGTCGGATATAAGTAGTCCGTCCTCTAAAGGGGGCTGCGGTGGGAAAACGTTCAACGAAGGATTGGCCAGGAGTTGACACCTCTCACCTTTACACGCAGCAGAGTTCGTCGGAGCACCCGGAGGTGGAGCACAGCGTGGTGCTGGCGTCTTCGATGGGGATGAGGTTGTCAGAGCATGGGTGGAACGAGCAAAACGCTTCGCAGCACTGCGCCGGTTCGCACGGGTCGGCATCACAAAGCGTGGTCTGGGCGTCAACGATCGGAATAGAACCGTCGGGGCAGCCGATTGAGTTGCAGAACAAGTTGCAGCACTGTTCCACCTCGCATGGGTCAGAATTACACTCAGTGCTCTGGGCGTCGTCAATCGGAGCGAAGCCGTTGGGGCAGCCGATGGAGTTACAGAACAGTGTTCCGCCACCGCCGTTGTTGCCGCCGTCGATCGGGTTGATCGCTGCGCGAAGCGACAAGTGCGAAGGTTTCGCGGGCGTTTTAAGTAAAACAAGTGCCAAACGTTCATATTGTTGGTATTGATGATACACACGCCAACCTCTTCGGCTTGATTGAGTGCCATCTATCGTACCAGGCACGATTTAATTACACTTATGAAACAGTGCGGCTTTTGATGGAGTACCCAAAGCGTAGTGAGGCGTATGGGCGAGTGCGGGTATTGGTGGGGGGCCCCAACGCGCCATTGCATAAGAACATGGGAGATAGATGGCTGACAAAGATTGCTTTTAGCTGTCCTATAGTCTTCTCGCGCCGCCCCAAGTAGCCGACCTTACAGCTGACAATATCAAAAGGAGATACCCAAACGAGTCAATACCCGCTAACTCGGTGCATTGCAGAAAATATTTCTCCCATTGCTAAAACACCACACTTGGTTAGGGGGACAAGTAGACTCACGTTCGTCGCAGCAGAGGTCGTCTGAGCACTCCAAGTCGGGACACAACGTGGTGCCAGCGTCCTCGATCGGGGTAAAACCGTTGGGGCACGGGTGGAATGAGCAGACTGCTATGCAGCACTGCACCGGGTCGCACGGGTCGTCATCACACAGCGTGGCCTGGGCGCTCACGATCGGGATGGAACCGTCGGGGCAGCCAATGGGGTTGCAGAACAAGTTGCAGCACTGTTCCACCTCGCATGGGTCAGAATCACATACTGTGTTCTGGGCGTCGTCGATCGGAGCGAAGCCGTTGGGGCAGCCGATAGAGTTGCAGAGAAGCGTCTGCAAATCGAGCGAGAAGGCGATGATGTCCATATTGGAGGCGGGGGGGGGGGGAGAGAGAAGCGGTGAACGTCCCTCGCTTGTTTTTTTCAACGCAGGAGTTCCGCCCGAGGGCCTTTAACGAAAAGCAGCCACATCAGCACCTAAAACTCATAATATCAGGATTTTTTCGCCTCCTCTACTGAAGCAGCTAAGCAGCAGTATCTCACGATTGGTCATATTTCCCATAGTGACGCGTCATGTCCCGGTAAGGATATGTAAGTGGCATCTAGGTTATCTTAGATCCCTATAAATTGGGGCAATTTGATCACCACAACCTTGAAAAAAAGTATTAGAAAAAAGAAAACAAAAAAGAGAGTGCGACCCGACGAATATCCCAAAAAGTCTACTACCATAGGTACCGTAGCTTTGAACGAGGCGTGCTCCGATAGGGTTGGCAGATATTTGCATATGTATTTCGCTTTTGGAAAATGGAACCTTCATGTTCCCTTTTAGGAGTGCAGTCCCGTTTTGTGGACAGACTTGATTTGTCTTCCGAACGAGAGTACAGTTCTACATCATCCAGCCCACGAAATCGTCCTGATTGATGCCAATACTGTTCAGCAACACTAACGTTTTTTTTGTATACCTGAGAGTTGGGATGGTTGATCGTGGTTCGATTTCAATAGTAAAAAAAAAACACAGCTTCGGGTGAGGCTTATGGAGCTCTCATACTATAATCAATCGATGGGCGCCAGAGAGAAAACGGCGCATCTCTCCTACTACTACTGACGCATGTGTCTTCAGCAATACTATAAACCGTCAAAAACCGTATCATGACGAGTGTGTCGGACAGCGAGATAGACGACACACAAAAACAGGATTATGCACAAACGATATTGGGTTCGGGAGCCCGTCAAGTCAAGACGTATTTTCGGGCAGTAAAAGCTTGCCCCAATGAGGTAGCTTGTGTCTATTTCACTTAGTACGCACCCCCTGCAGAGAGCGCCCTCCGCGAAGCGCTTGCTCGGAGACATCGGATGCTGCTGCGAGGTAAGAGAAATGAAGGCGAAAGACATAAAACACACGCACAACGCGCGATAAAAAAACAATATCAAGGCGGTGGTGCCTTCAGAGCATCTTGAAGGCACAGGTGAGGCAGCTGGCCACGGATGGTATTCATTGCACCGGGTGCGTGTGCCCGCTGAAGAACTGTAGTTGCCGTCGTATCCGTAGACAAAGAACATCAGCCTACTGCTAACTTTGCTGTGTGCGTTCGTTTATACAGCAGTAGGCTGATGTTTTTTTCTACATCGTTTCCCACGTTTCTCTACTTGCTCTACGGCACGGAATCAATGTTCGCTCTATTATGTTTGCTATTAATAGTATATTAGAATAGTCATTTGTAGCATACCGGTACGTTACTACGGGGCCGTACTGATATTAGCCATTCTGGCATGACACGAAACAAAAAATCAAGAAAAATATACCCGGAACTCAGCAATTCAGGATCGGTACGTCGTAGTTCCTAGGCGCATCCTGAAGCAGAACTGTTATGTATGTGGCGATCATGCACGAGATATATCCTGAAATTCTTGGATGAAAACAAAATGTGCCGGTTTACGCCGGCCATGCTCTACAAGAGTTGAACCGATCATGGACGCATCCATGGACGATCATGGACGCGATCATGAAGCTGACCCGGCCAACTATTACGAGGAACCACATTGAATAAGACCTAAGGTATTCACAAAAACCTATATATATAT
>JBBMHQ010072820.1:0-10559 GCA_037834295.1 Postelsia palmaeformis
CCCCTAAAGCGAAGAACTCCTCAATAACAGGTGGTTCGCGAAGAATTTGATTGAAACACCGGTCTTTTTTTTCTCGGTAGCCTGTTTGTTTCCTACCGTACCATGCAAAACTGCTTGAAATTTGACTGGTTTGTCCGCGAAACCGCGAAATGGGAATGGTTGTGTGAATAACATGATCGAGACCAATTTCGTTGGGTTCCTCGTGGTCTGTTCGCTACTCCCTACATGCACTATGTACGGGGGACCACAGTAAGTAGGACCAAATATTGTTAGCAAAAATAGCGGAATATATAGTTATCTGTGTGTACCGTAGGTCCTATTCAATATGGTTTCCCGTAATATTAATACCTGGTAAAATTTTTCGCATAGATAGGCGGCAATGGCGGATCTTCCCGGATTCGTGGCAATAAAAAAAATGGCCGCGTAGTCAACGTCCCACTTGCTAGACAGTTGTTCTTAGGGTTTAATTTATTTTCCCTCCATGGGAAGGTTCCATGGTTTGGGGTGATTCGTCCTGAGAAATGCCGTTCCATTTACGGGGCCAAGGCGGCCGGACCATAACTATTTACGGGGGACCATGGCAAGTGCGACCAAATATTGTGAGGAAAATAAGGTAAATATATACCAGGCAGTTTTTTTTTTCTACCGCAGGTCCTATTTACTATGTTCACCTGTAATAGTGTGTGTCCCAAGCGGGACTGTAGCCTTGAAGAATTCAGAGCAACAAGAAACGCACACACCGCAAGACACCTATACTACTACCGTACACTGTCTGTGCGCATACCCAGAGTGGAGGTCAACCGAATTATGTCAAAAACACCGGTAATGTCGTTGGAATCTCAACCATGTGTTACAACGTTACTCGCAATATTACAAAAGTTTTGTTGTCTGCAAGTATATCTCTCGAATTGCGTTGTTGATTATCATTTTCGGTGGCTTGGGAGGGAGAGCGGCTGGCTGACATGTCTACCGCATTACCCAACTCGGTGTCGTACCCACATGTCTTTGCTGATAGACGCATCTCCCTCCCTCACTGCCTGGGTTATACTGTACGAGCTCTAGGACGATTGAGACACCCAATGGTCCAGCGCCTTTGTATTCCCCCAACAACCGAGGGATTTCCGATGCTTCTACTGTTTACCCCATACAGCATCATGATCCGGCTGTCTTCGCAAACCTTTGCCAGTTACTAGTTTACGAGACACATCCCCGCATTATCCTAGGTGTACATGTTACATTAATCGGATTTCCTTCCCGGCAGTTCACCTCCAGCCGCAAGCATCGAGGCAAATCCTATCCTCAAGCGAGTGGAGGGCGTACTCTTGGGTTACGTTTTTAATGCAGTACCTCTCTCAGTACTCTCAACGCCTGACCATATACCCACGCTCTTGCTTGCCCCTCGTGAACGGTAGTAGGTAAGCGGCGCGTGTTCAGGCAGCGCTGCGTGGCATAACAGTATCGCTACCGTAAGCGCGCTCGCTCGCTCGCTGCCTGTGCCACGCATGAAGCGCTCCACCTCCGCTCGGCATCCGAAGTTGAATTAAAAGTCACGAAATACCTGATCAAGAAGTCACGGATACCTGGCCCAGTGAGCGACCGCTGTCCAGGTGCAAGCCACGGGCCCCGTCTGTTCGCGTGTTCTACCAGTCTGTCAGCGCCGTTCCGTGCGGTATCCACTTGGTAGTTAGTCGCCACAAGCGCGATCAACCAAACAGTGCCCGCTGCTGCTGTCCAAGTAAGCAAGCTACGTACTACTGATACTTACCCAGCCAAAAAACATAAACCATGACGCCAACAGTAAGTATCCCTACAACAACAAACTGCAGATTGTTATCATATCGGTTCCCGATTTCTAATAATCATTTCCATCATTCGCTGCATATACCAACCAATATATATATACGGAAGAAAATGCGCATTTTTTCCCCGCGAGAAAAAATGAAGGCACAAAACCGTGGTGGGTGGGGAGGGCGAGAGGAGCACCGGCGAAAACATCTGCCCCCGGGTCTTAGTTCCTGCTGGGAGGGGAGGGGGGGAGCAGGGCTAAGATGTCAAGAGACATGCCAAGCAAGGCAAAACATGCGCTGTCAAGCGTGTGAGGCCGAGTGTTCCACACTGAATCCTAGTATTTTGGTGCCAGTCAAGGCATTTCACGGCACAGTTGGTGTCTGCCAAGGGGCGCAAATGCTGCAAATGCTGTCTCCTTACATCTTTTTGACGAACAGCAGGGGGCGAAGATGTCGGGAGACAGGACTTTCAACCCTCGACAGAAAGCAGATTTGCCTTGACAAGGCCGTGACTGACACCAAACTACTAGGTTTTAGTGTGGAACACCTCGGCCCTACACACTCGACTGCGCATGTTTTGACTTGCTTGACATGTCTCCCGATGTCTTTGATGCACAGCAGGGGGGGGGGGGGGTGAGGATATTGAACGGGATGTTAATCCCTTTGAAACTGCTATCTCGTTTTGGGGACAAACCACTCGAATTTCAAGTGATTAGTCCCAAATTGTCCCCAGAACAAGACTGCACTACTATTAGTCAAAACACGAAAACGGCCCATTGGGGGGTTGTTCATCTTTGATTACTCTTTGCGAGGTTGTTGCATGAGGCAAGAGCTAGAAACGGTTCGCGGCTTATTCCGGCTCAAAAAACTAAAATCGGCACCAAGGGCAAAACACGGCAAACATCAAACACA
Organism: Postelsia palmaeformis; assembly: GCA_037834295.1. NCBI lineage: Eukaryota > Phaeophyceae > Laminariales > Laminariaceae > Postelsia > Postelsia palmaeformis. The sequence continues at coordinate 2,700 of JBBMHQ010072820.1, forward strand.
CATTTGTTCGTTTTTTTCGGCTCTGTCAACACAGTTCTTCGGCCTGCTCAGCTTGATTATATGAAATCGGTCATCTTGAAAACCGGCTCTTCACACTGAGATGGGCTCTTGTCGCGTGGGAAGCTGGCTCGACCGGCGTGCATTATCAGTAGAGCGCGGGCCAAATACCGGCCAGCTGGGATCATAAATCCGCAATGCAGCTCCCGCTTTGTTCTCTGTTTTTTATCGTCTAAAACTGACAAAAAAAGCGTTCTTGTACTGTACAGGGGACGAGCGAAAATCGCCGACTCAGCACGATTCGGCCCCGCCCTGGGACACTATAACGGGGAAACATACTGTAATAAATAGGACCCGCGGTACACACAAACACCTATATGTTTCCCTATTTTGACTACCAACACTTGGTCCTACTGAGTATTTACTATGGTTCTTCCAGTACCATTAACAATAAAAATCGGCCCTCTCCCCAAAAATCGTGTCGAGGGAAAAAAGTGTGGCCTTTTGAATATAAAACCCTCTCTTTTTTTATCAAGAAAAACACGTTTTTTTCGACCTCTTGGGGCGAAAAAAAAAAAAAAGCCGGCGGGGGCTCCATCCAGCCCCAGCCATGATCAGAGGTCTGTTCGATCTGAAGATTATTTGTCCGAAACCCCGCTGACACTACGCACAGCCAGTACCAACCGCTATATTATGGAGAGCTCTAAAAGAAAAGGATGGACCGCGCATTTTGCCCCCCCCCGCCCAACAAACGTTTTTTTTTTTTTAAATCATGCCTCTTTCAGTTCAGCCACCCGTGGTGGCTGGTACGCTGCGTTATTAATAGGGTGGGAGTCTAACGAACCCCGGTGATAACATGACACGTTTTCATCGTTTTCTTTTTTCTATATATATCACCGTGGGGTGGCTTTTCGTGGAAGGGAGGGGGGGGGGGTATCGGCGAGGGATGAATTCGGCGATGATGGTGAGGAGATCAATCGTTTCGTCACGCTTCAAGGCATGTTCACACCGAGAACCACCTTCGCTCGCAGTGCAGAAGTTTTCGGACTTTCGTGCATACTTCGGTATCGAGATATCCACGATTCCACCTAATTGACCCTACTTTTTCACCACAAGAACTACTCGGGACTCGAAACAAAAAAAAACGGACGTCTGCGAATGCGCTGCAAGCTCTCTCGATGACACCGTTGCTGCAGAATTTTGAGTCCTACTTTACTTATAGCCAAACGGGCGAGAACATTCCGCTCAAGTGTAACTCCATTTTCACGGCTGGACCAGCTCGTAACGTGTAGTACGTAGCCTTTAGGTTCGCACACAAACATCTGATCTGAAAATGCCGCAAAACACTATCACCCTGGGTGAAAAGATGACGCACCCTCCAGAACGAATTCCCAGGCCGAGTTATTTTTTTCAAAGCGTGGGGGGTAAACACACACAAAACCGACGACTTACAGAATATACCTTGACGATATATTTTCCGTAGGTACACCATATATTTATACCTGATACATTTAAAAAAATGCTTTATCGATCTTCCTCTACAGTTAGGGCGCATCTTAGCGGGAACTTTTGGTTGGAAACAAATTAATGTTCCGAATTCTTTTTTGATTTACAGCTAGTACGCCGTTCCCCTATTATATAGGACATGAACAGTTTTTTTTTCTCTTCATCAAGCTGAAATTCATTGAAATTAAAATTTCTATTTCCAGCTAAAGTTCCCCGTCAGGATGGCTCCTTAGGGAGGACTCCAGCACCTTGGCGTGGCCGCGGAGTCCTTGTTTCGAGAATTCAGGTGAGAACAATAACGACAACAACAGCAGCAAGAACAACACACCACCTTCTCCATTGTCGAAATACTGAGCTTCGAAAGCTCGTCGGAGGGGGCATGTTCTATATATATATATATATATATCATACCACACGGGATTACCAGGTAATATCTCGACGAGGATTTTCCATGCTAGACGCACCAAAATTTCTCCTCTGTTTTTTCAAAAAAAAGAAGAGAAAAAGGATCTTCCTCCAGGGATCCAGCACCTCTTATGTGACCACGGACTCCTTCTGATCAGAAAACAACAACAAGCAAGAGCGTAGACGTACTCCTCGGCGTTTGTTTGCACCTCCCCCACCGCGCAGAGAGCCAGCTTCGAAGCTCGTCGGAGGGTGTGTGCGTGTGTGTTCTATTATACCACACGCGCATGTGTGACACGAGTGCTTTACGGGCGGGCGGCAAAGGCAGGGTACGTACGCTTCACGGCGACTGGCGCACCAGGCTCCAAGCGCAGCCCCCCCAAACCACCTCCGATGAATATTGTCGGAGGTCGAGGTCAAGAGCGTCGAGGGTGCGAGCAAAAAAAACTGTCATCGTCGTCGTACGAGCTGGGCCAGCCGAAGCGAAGACCCTACTGCAACTGTGTCGGTACGCGATGCTGCTGCTGCCTTCTTTCAATTTCACGCATCTGGACGTGAACAACTTGACACGGTGGTGTTGCCCTGCGGCAATCGACACATTCCGTGTGGGCCTCTGTATCTATTTTTTCATGTGTCTGTCTCGAGACATGTAACCGAGTAAACTGTCAGAACATAAAACAGGCGAGCAAGCTCAAGCCTCCCACGAAATTCAACAAAAATGAAACGTAGCCCGGCAGGAAATACCCTCTATTGTCGTTGCTATTATTCTTGTTTCATGTAGGGGAATCGTGTTCGGGTATCATCTTTCGATTGGTGACGGATTGACCAACGAAACTGATACGCATCGTGTTCTTGCTGCCTATGTGTATTCACACCAGTTTTAACCTCGATCCGGAACGAGGACTTTTGTCATAAACGTCTGGGAAAAAAATGTTTTGTTGAGTCGTACTTTCATAATCTCGGCGACACCGACTCGAAGTCGGAAGAATGAAAAGACTAGGCATAATCATAATTGTGCCAGAGGGTCAGTCCTTCCCACTGTATTGACTCTCAAGAAGCAAAAGCCGTGGCGCTACAGCCGGCCAACCGATTCTCCGAGTAGCAGCCGATCCAGCACGAGGCTCACCGGTGGCTTGAGGCGCGTTAGCGGATGGTTTCGAGGGAGCAGATGGTGCCAATAGAGCTCACCACTTATTCGAGATTTGGTCTGATTGGCCTAGGGCCAGGATTAGGTTTGCTCTGATTGGCTGAGGGAAACAATATCAGGGTATGTATCCGTCTCGTACACAGAAATATATGCATCAACCGGTATCTTGAAGAAGTGGGGAAGCAAAACCCCCGACGGTGACGGGTCTGGTTCACAGACACGTCCTATCCATGGGGACGGGCAGCGCAGCCCGCGGTGGAGGGCTCTTCCGCTTCTCATCATCATCATCACGATCATTGTTTTCCGTGTGCGGTACCACTGCACATCTTCGCGCCGCTTTTGTGAGGAGCCCCCCCCGTGAGAGGTTCATGTTGTCATCATCGCTTGGAAGGCCTACCGTCACAGGGGACGGGGGGATGGGAGGGGGTGTACTCGATAGCGGAGGTGTCCTCGATCTCATGCATGGCCGTAGTCGTATGACCATAGACCCTCGCATCCCTGCAATGCCGGGACGGATCATGTCAGGTTTTCAACGATCAGGCAGTCATTGCTTGCCACATTTGACCCTTGTTAGTACTGCAGTCTCGTCTCGGGGGGGACCGACTGCTGCTGAGGATTGGAGGGGTAAGTTCCCAAGAAGGGACTATGTTGATGGAAGGATTAAAACGCCATAACCCCCGAGATGATGACCATACCACAGCACTGACAACTTTAGTCAAGCCATGAATTATCACGGTGGCGCTTGGTATCAATAAAGGTTCAAGGACGGGCAGGGAGAGGCTGCCCCAATGATTCCCTGACGACTGACGCGTAATGGCGCTGAAATGCTTTCTGAACGACCAGGCTCCTTAACCCCGAAACTCGTCGGAAGGCCAATTATTTCGGAAAATGACGTCTTCGCATGGTTGGGCCATTGGACTATTAATCGGGATGCAAATGATCAATCGGGATGCAAATGTGTTGTTGATGAATTCAGTCTGGGCGTGAGGTATGGAGCTCCTCAAGTGAGGAGCCTCAAAAAAATTAGGGTGGCCCTTTCTTGTAGTAATAGAACGCCTCGAATACAAATGTAGCATCGATGGAAAGGAATCCTGTCATCAACCCCGTTTTTTCCAGCGGACAGCGTTTTCGTTCCACGCAGTCATTCTTGAGATACAACGCACCAAAACCGGGTGGTTTAGGCCCATTTTGAGCCTATATACCATGTATTTACCATAGCCTCCGTGATGGCCGCCCACGAGCAGCGTCTGGGCCAGCCCAGGGGTACTGTTAGGATTATCATACTCGCCCCCGTGCCTATACGACTCCTTGCGTTCAATCAGTGCGAAATCGGACACCATGTTACAGAATATCACCCCCCAATAGCGCTCTCGAACAATTTTATACTTTTTTCGTCAACCTTCCCATCTAAAGTTCTGAGAGGGTTTTAACGACACCATCAACAAACCTTGCCATACCTGTTTTTTTGGGCGGGGGGAATATTTTTCATCCGCGCGAATGGGGATTCTTGCCGTGGGCTTGTGGTGTCTTGAGAGAGGTGCGGTGGCATCTTGATACTTTTAGGACTACAGTGCGGGTTTGAGGAAAACATACTTAGAATTCGACTGGTTTGTCCCGAAAACGGGACTGCGGTTCCAAAAGGCTTAAGGCCAAATACCAAATACGGGTGTGATTTTGCTGACAACGTCAAGTCGTGTTCCAAGTTGACGGCGAGATACAGGCGCTGAGAACGGCGGGAGGGAGGGAGGGGGGGGGGGTGATAAGGTTTCGGTTGTTGCTGAAGGCATTATTGAAGGTACGGTAGATATCGTTGTCATTGGGTTCGTGCGTTTTGTGTCCTTTCGTACCCGGGATGTACGTTGGCGTTCCATTTGCTGATCTCCATTTGTTTGAGACGTGGTTTGGTGTTCTCCGAGTCATATGAGCCAACCATGGCACTTTCATCACTTCTCTGTCACAAAATACTAAACCAGCTCGTTCGGAGCCGTTGCTGGAGACTGGACACTCTCATTCTGAAAATGCATACTCTTGCGAGCATCGTGATGATACTCGTGGGAGGGTAACATTCTGGGTGCAGACGGCAAAAATGCGTATTGTTTCTAGGGGCGGTAATCGTGTGTATACCAGATCGTGAATATATCAAGCTGGGAGGGTGGGATGGACTGTTTTTGTACCTTTGCTCTCTTTACTTCGTAGTAGATTCTCCGAGGTATTCTCAAAGTAGACTGAAGGCGTACGGGTGGCCTGACCACATGTACTCTCTTGCTCCAACGAATCGAACTCTCTATCGTCGACCGCGTTTGGTTTCGTGTGTTCACGCCTCGAGGAGATCATGAATTGGATAATCGATTCTCACTTGACGATCTAGATATTTGAGGGCAGATTAATTCCCGATCTGTATGATCTGTGTGATCTAGTTCATCTTGCTGGGTGGGAGCCGTACAATCTATATGATCTACAGTACGTAGGGCTTATTTGCTGGGTGGGATCTATACTGCACAGATCCTGCACAATAAATATATCACAACGGCAGGCTAGGATATATATATAGATGGTCTATCTGTAGACAGATAGATAGTGATCGAAGTGCGCATATCCCGGACACCCACTATGAGGGACTACGTACAGTGATCAGCACCTATCCATACACAAAGACCTATACACTCTGGCCTTTTCACGAAAGCCTATTTGGACCCTGACTACTATGTTCCCCCGAAACAGAATACTGATGCTTCCGGCCACGATGGAAGTATCGGGGGTTGGATGAGGCCTCTATTGATAGCCGATGCTGGCGACGTCACCTATACTTTCTCTCGGTTGCTCGGGCCTTATTGTGATAATTGCTCGTATCACCTACAGCCGGTCTGGTGCCACGTGAGGTTCGCGCCAACTTTATCTTGTGGGTCTCGTACATGCCTATTTTGTACGAATAAGGCTGGCGCACCTTGAGGGATCTCTTCGTGGGTAAAGCCGCATACAAACAGTTCCGCGCCTCCACGCCGAGCACAAGCATACACGGACGCGAATGAGTTGCCTACGCTCATTGCCAGAACTCGCGAAGCTATACGCGCCTCCGTACCACGCAACGGCCCCTACGGTAGCGGTCGGTGTGAAATACCTTGGGAGCGTTGACTTCGCACAGCAGGAGTGCGCGATCGGTTTTTAGCGCTCATTTTCTCGGCAAGGGTGTTGACCCTTTTAGGACCCCAGTTCCGTTTTGAGAACAAAATGCTTACAATCCTTTGTCCCCACATACGGGACTGCGGTGCTACAAAGTTTGAGGTCGAACACCATATTATCGTAAAGCTAGGTCAGGTATTTCCCAACAACGCCTTCCATGTTCCGGTATCGGCAATCTCCCCGTTCTGGGGAAAACCGAGCGCTGAAAACACGATCGTAGCCGTGCTGTGCGAAGTCAAGGCTCTTCACGGTATGAGCGCACATGGACGCGAACGACTTGCCCACATTGTCAGAACTCGCCGAACTGCTGTACACGCCGCTTCAGCAGAAATCTGACTGTGAGGTACGGAGAGCCTCCAGAGTGAGTGACGTATACGTTAAAAAATGACCGGAAAAAGAAGGGAGTTCGAGCCACCCGAGCCTCCAGACGAGCTAGGCGACAAAAGCATAGACCGTAATACATTGGGGGACGACTCCGTCTGCTTGAGGCGGCACCCCGATGTAACCCGGTCAAACCGCTTGGCGCGACTAGAGAATTGCACTCGTAGATTGGAGAATTGCACTGATAGCCTTGAACGAAGAAGGCGGCTTCCCTCAAGAAGGGGGACACGTTGCTCTGGCACACCACCGCTTCCCTACTCGGGGAAACCCTACCATATGGCAATTTTACTACATAAAGTATGGGTGACAGTAGCAGCAAGCGCTGGAGGCCTCATTCCTACGCAATACTTATACAACAGCAGAATACACCAGTAATCTCGCAGTCTAATACCATGGGGCACCACCCGGGGTACTAGTGAGGTTCGGACTGTTGGAATAGGAGGGCGCACACAAGATATCCCACAGCAGCCGGCAGTCTACCTTCGGGGAAAACAAAACTCTGAGAACCTGTCACGAAGGGGGAGGAGATTCGCACGTCGGGGAAACGGACCGTGCCGCCATCCCAGCTTGAACACACTGTTAATAGTCATATACTTGAATACCAAAAGCGAAACAAAAAAAAACGTATTTTCGTCAGTGGCATTCGAGCTGTTGAGCTCGCCTGCGGCCGTCTAGCACGATGCTCGCAGGAGGGTGCATGCTCCGGGGTGAGTCTTCAGCAACGGCCTGATGCCTCTTCCATTCCAACCCGATATTCACACAACGGCAACACGCATCAGAACTTGCTTGGTCCCATGTGAGTCAACCACGACACTTGCATCACTCTCTATCGCGGGATAAAAACCCCCAACTCCGTACAGTTTACTCTACTACGGCAGCATCTGTTTACGGGGGATCATCATAACGAATAAAAAGGACCAAAAATTGGTATTAATAGTAGAAATAGCGAAATATTTAGGATTTTATGTGTACCGTAGGTCCTATTTAATATGACCCCCAGTGATCGTAAACTGCCGAGGGTGCCTCCGTACCGTGGGTGAGCGCAAATGTAATGTACGACGCCAGTGGAGGAGGGAAGGGATCGGCTGTGAACGAAGCCCTCCCGCGACCGAAACGCAAGGCGCATACTGTCTGTATTGTATTTGGGGGAGATGTGAAAGATCCAGCGGTGCGAAAGCAGTTTCCGGCCGTCGAATGGAGGTAGGAGGGGAATGAAGGGCGAATGAGCTAACAGTAACTACATC
>JBBMHQ010072831.1:0-12712 GCA_037834295.1 Postelsia palmaeformis
GTAAGATGGAAGGGGTGAAAACGGCTGCGATCTCGAAAAGGCCGCTGAGGTTACACTCTCCTACCAATTGAGCTGGAAAGTACTGGTGTTTGAAGCAAGTGACGGTTTCATTTCTGTATAGATGGAAATTGCAGATGTCGCCTACGTAGTGCGCAGCAGCGTGTGCATGCACGGTTCGACGCGAATTGACGAGGGAAAGACATGCTGAATAAACACTTCCCGCGATAAAGACGAAGGCGTGCACCTTGTATGGAGGGAGGAGGGAGTTGTCCTCAAAAGGAGAGATGTACTCGATTTCATGCGTATATAGTCGTATGTCCATAGACCCTTGCATCCCTACAATGCCGAGACGGAGCATGTCGGGTTTTCATCGACCAGGCAGACATTGCTTGCACCAAGCGCGAAGCGCCGTGAGGTGTCCGGCGAGTCGCACGAAGGGTGAGCTGCATCCTACTAAGAACCGCTTGCGAGGCGGACTTGCACACGGATGACAGCTTCAGTGAGTTAGATTATTTTTCGGGGTAGGCACTTCCAGAGACAGCAACCTTGTAGGGGGGGCGTACTTATCTTTTGTTGCTTGTCTCATAGTCATTTGACTGTTGACCGCGCCTCCTTTCGGAGACATGGTAGGTCCCGTTCCTATTCTTAATAATAAGATACCTCCAACAGTTGGGCGGTCTTGACGTTGTCGAAGGGCGCGGGGGGAGGGGGGAGGGGCGCTGCTACGTGACGCTTACTACCCTTACTGAAAGTATCTGAGTTACGAAAGGGTGGAAGGGAGTTGAGAAGTGGGGCGGCGACAATTGATTAGATGAAAAATAATAAAAGAGTGTGCAGCAGTACAGGGCACCTGGTTTATCCCCTCTACAACTGCCCCTTCTTTCGGAGGACAAATAATTTGAAACAAGAGTTGCAGGAACAAAAACGTGGCGTTGAAAGTTTTGATAACGGGGACGGATGCTGGCCGGGCCTGGATTTCTTCCTCGGGAGAGGGTGTCGTCTACGTAACGGGGGGCTATAGTAAATAGGACCGAATACTGGTAGAAAAAATGGGCAAGTCTATCGGTTTTCGTGTGTACCGTAGGTCCCCTATTTACTATGGTCCCCCGCAATAAGATCATGTTATCAACGTCGGGGTTTCTTGCTCTTGGTGCCCTGTTAATCTCAGCCTGCCTCTGTTGTTGCTCGTTTTCTTATTCATGTGGGTGTCCTGTCCGGTATTCTTTACTGGTAGCAGAATATGGCGGGAGTCCGTCGGCCTACGTAGTACGCTACCTGGTACTTGCTATTAATAGCGTAGCGTTACGTCACAGAGGCACAAGGTTAAGGTGTGCCGCCTGCCTTGCGCTCGCCTGCACAAAATATATGTTTCTTACTTCCAAGCATACAGTCAAAGTAATATAGTGCCGGCTCTCTCATGAATACGGTATGCCGTAAGGAAGAGCCCAACAAGAAAACTGAGCCTGACCTTCGTGGGGAAAATATGAAGCTCGAGAGCAGATATCTATTAGTTATATATAGACAGCCCGATGCCCAGTTTATAACTTTAGTATACATTATTGCGTCTAATGCCGAGTTGTTCAAAAAATATAAATATTTGACGTACCAGGTACGGACCTCCCGTATTTTAAAAGCAACTTCTCTGAACTCCCTTCGTGCAACGTGCATCAAAATGCATCTCTCACATACTACACCGAATTCACCTTTTGCAAGCGGCCTTCGTGCAACGTTCCAAGATATTGTCCTTTGCGACGCCGTCTTCGTTACACGCATGTGTTTCTGCCCTCCTGCACTTTGAACATCCGGTCCTCGTCATCTAACGCCGCTTGAACCGAAGTCCATCGAAATAAAAAGAGTCTTATGAGCTACCAAGGATTCACGTAATCCTCTCCATCGTCTTCTGCATGCGCCGGGCTTTGGTCTATATGCAGACAACGAAGCAGTACCTTCCTCTATAGCTCTGCAATAACACCCAATTTCCGAATCATCCTGCCTATCTCCTACCGCAGCACATTGCTCTACACGCAATCATGCACGCTTGACACGAGAAGGCATCCCCCCTCAACAAAGCTTGTTTGTCCCGACGCGTTGTTGGTGGAGATCGTACTTTTTTCCATAAAAATAATTCCCGCCCGCAATTTATATCCACAGCTACTCGTGCAGCAACCGTCTTCACCTCTCGTGTAGAGAGGATGAGGAGCGACGTTCGCTACACCGCGTTGTTGGTGGCCCGTGACGATGATGATGACTTTCGGCGCGGAGGCCTCATTCCGAGCAAAACAACTCAACTGCATACTACAGCAGAGGAAGGAAGAAGCCTTCCTGCAGCACCTGTGGTGAGATAACACGAATCGCATATCGCGGCAACGCGGAGACTCACGAACGAACTGGTCGGATGCGTCACGGGTAGAAAAAGTTGACCGAAACCTGACTACATCTCCAACAGGGCGCGGAGTCGGCCAATGGGTTGGCCGCGTCTGTCTGTCTGACTCGCAACTATCAACTCGGCCGCGCGAGACGAGTTAATCCGTGTTCTTCGCATAGTTAGTTCTGTACCCATTTGTCTCTATTTCACCGAGTATACTCGGAGTATCGAGTATTTTTCGTACTCCGAGTATTAGAGTACTGATGGCCTAAATACTGGGAGTATGAGCAGTACTCAAAGTCGAGCACAAACAGTACCCGGAGTACAAACATCTGAATTACTCGGAGTGCGCCGAGTATCGCGAGTATTGAACCCAGGAATACTTCATCCTCCGAATAATATACTTCGAGTAATACTCTAACCCGGAGTACCTTAGAGTATAGAACCCTGAAATACTCCAAGTATTACTTGTGCCTCGGAATGTGAAACCCTGAAATACTCCGAGTATTGAGCATTCGCAGTACGAAATGCCCAAATACTCCAAATACTCCAAATACTCCAAGTACGAGCAGTACAGGATCCCCAAATACTTCAAGTACGGAAAGTATTTCAAGTATCAAACCCCAAAATACTCTGAGTACAGCCGTATTCCAGAGTATCGAACCCCAAAAAATTCCGAGTACAAGCATTATAGAGAGTTTCCATACCCACAATACTCCGAGTACAACAAGTATCTAGAGTACTGGCCCCCGAAATACTTAAGTAAAAGCAGTATCTAGAGTATTCACCCCTAATTTTTTCATATTCCAGGCAGTCTCGAGAGTATTGAACCCCGAAATACTTGAAAGCACGGGCAGTATCAGAAGTATACTTCAAACAGAGACCCCCCGCTGTTAGAATCACTCGTATGAGTTTTGGTAATTAATGCACGTTTTGTGTCACGAATAATAAATTATCACTCAGAAACTCTGCAAAGTTGTTGGTCTTGTCATAATTTGAAGCTGATGTCTCACCATATAGTAAGAAAATTCATCGGATAAGGATAATAAATTTGCAGGGTGGGGTGCTCTACTAGATACTATATTCATGATATATTAGCCAATAATATTAGACTGTGCTCAATGATGACAACTAAATAAGAAACCGAGCCTCGATGCCAAACTGGGGTTTCTTTCTCACTATTAAAAAAGCGGAAGCCTTTTTCTGTGGACGTAAGCATAGACTTACAGTACACTTGACCTAATAAGAAACAGACCGATAAGGAATCCAGGCTGAGATTCAGAGGAACATAAGAAATTCGAAAGTTGTTGTCTTGGGATGAGTGTATAAAGTACCCCCTATCAAAAAAGAAATCCAGCCGGGACCGTATTTCTTGTTTCTTATTTGGTGTCCTATACTCTATGCCATGAGCTGTTATTTTCCGCATTTTCACAAATGCTCCGAGTATACTCGATACTCCGAGTGTATTCGGACTATCGAGTAATTTTCGTACCCCGAGTGCTCTGAGTATTAGAGTACTGGTGGTCTAAATACCCTGAGTACCTGGAGTATGAACAGTAAGTACTGAAGGCCCAAAACCTCCAAGTACTGGGAGCATGAGCAGTACGTATACTCGAGTACAAACAGTACCCGGAGTGCAAACTTCTAAATTACTCGGAGTACGCCGAGTATCGCGAGTATTGAACCCAGGAATCTTCATCATCCAAGTAATATACTTCGAGTAGCACTCTAACCTGGAGTACCTTGGAGTGTGAAACCCTGAAATACTCCGAGTATTACTCGTACCTCGGAATATGAAACCCTGAAATACTCCGAGTATTGAAGTATTCCCAGTACGAAATGCCCAAGTTCTCCGAGTACTTTAAGTAGGAGCAGTACAAGATCTCCAGATAATTCAAGTACAGCGAGTATTGCAGGAGAATGAACCCCAAAATACTCTGAGTACAGCAGTATTTCAGAGTACTGAACCCCTGAATTCTCCGAGTACAAGCAGTATTAAAAGTAATCATACCCGAAATACTCCGAGTACGAGCAGTATCTCGGAGTATGAAGCCCTGAAATACTCCGAGTACACGAGATACCCGAGGTAATTTATCTCCGATACTCATTGCTTTACTCCAAGGTACTCGGAGCACCTCTGCTCCTCCCCATATTGATGTCTTACGAGCATTGTCTGGCCCTTGCTCAGGACGATCCAATCCGGTACACACTCTTCTGTGAATGACCACCATAATTACAGCCGTTCTTCGTGCAGATATGATACGTCTCGTACGGCATTAACATTTTCCGTTACCACTGTTGCTGCCGTCTCCATCATCCTCGTGTTTGTGTTGGTAAGTTCGACATCGTTTTCATTTCATCATCCTACCAGCACGGTCGTCTGACCTTTGCTCTGACACCTCGATTTAACACGCTTCATCCTCTCGATTGAAGTGATAATTCTGAGCCGGCGTCCCCGGTGGCTTGGTAGGTAGTCCGCGCGCCTATCAAGATCAACTTCGTGGGCTCAAGTCTCACCGAGTGCATAGTCAGGGGCTTTTTCTTGCATAAAAAGAAATTGAGTAGCGGAAAGCGCGAGAGCGTGAGTTAGCTACATTATATGAACATCGACGAGCAGTGGGAATCCTGAACCCCGTGCGCGACAAATCATAAAGGCACGTACCGGGGGGGAGAAGGGTAGACACCTGTGACCACGGTTTGCCCAGAAGGTCGTCGAGGGTAAAAAGCTCCTACGAGGTAGTCTGGAAAGTGAATGTGATGATATATTATTTATTTATTTATTTTAACTGACGACCGTTCATTCGGATATTTCGACGTCCGATCCTGCGGGTACTCCTTGCACCCGTGGCATTTAGATCTTTAGTTCTACTCACACTCGCACTTACTCGTAACATCCAGGCAGTATTTCGAGGTTTGAAGTTGATTAGTGCTCACACTCCCAGTCACTCGCAATGTTCAGGCCGCAAGCACCCTAATAGTCTCAGCATTCAGAGTACGATTTGTTTTTGCTCGATATGTAAACAGTCGATACGTAAACAGTCGATACCCCGAGTGTGGTCCCTCTGCTGTACGTTTTTTGTATTACCCGCAGATTGTTTTGCATCATACTGCTGTAAGCAAAGACTAATAAAGTTGAAGTGTGAGATTTCAGAGAGGGAACAAGCACATCGAATAAATATATTACACAATTCATAATTTTAACGTTTATTGAGGTCCTACAGAAAGTGACTTACGAAGTGGTTTTTATGAATTTAAACGGGGCTACAACTATTGTCCATCCTATGTATTGGATCATCTATTGTAGCTCCTATATTATTTACAGGAATCTGGCCCGACCGCCGTGGGGGCGGGAGGGCCTTTTATTCCCTAGTATACTATATTATGAAGTTTGTGTGAAACGTATATTTTCTCGATTAAGAAATCTAGCCTGGGTCAGTATTCCGGTTTCTCACTATCATTGCGTTCGCCATCCGTCAATGTGTAGTGTTGCTCTAAAAATACTAAGGAACAGGAAGTGAAGAACTCGCCGGAACTGAAGCGCAGCAGTATCATACGACAAATCCAAACCGATGTGGCGCACATGAAAACTACCACAACCAGTATCCCTCCACCTCATCCACCAGAAAACAACCACTCCCCTCCTTAAGTACCCCTGAAAACATCTACCGAAAACCGGCTGTCCATAAAAATGGCTGGTTTATAACAACTGCTACGCGCATGTTTCAACGCATAGAAGGTCGTGCGGTGTTGCTGGTCTACACTGCTATCGGTGATACCCACGAGAGAGAGTCCCGGCCGTCCCGCTCTCTCTGCAGCTCCTCCACCCTATTATCGACCCCCTCCCGCCACGTGTTACCGCTGCCTTTACTTTCTGCATTCGTGACCCTGCCACCTCCGACTGCAAGGGTCCAGTCCTCCTTTCCAGACACTCCCGAAGAAGCATCTATCCATACCGAAAACCCGCTGTCGCTGATTTAAAACTGCTACACGCATATTTCAACGCGCAGAAGGTCGTGCGGCGTTGCTGGTCTACGCTGCTATCGGTGGTACCTATGGGAAAGAGTCCCTGCCGCCTCGCCCTCTCTGTAGCTCTTCCACCTTATTCTCGTCCCTCCCCCCTCCCACGTATTACCACTCTGCCTTTACCCACAACAGTATAGTAGTAGACCCTTGCCTTGAAATTTAGGAGGGGCGCCGCTCTGCAACACTGACTGCTTTTGTTAGAACTGTTACCAGTGTTAGCACAACTGCCGAGGGAAGGGGTGTGTTGAGTGCCGAGTGCTGGGGCAGACAACCGGCTATATTGTGAAGGTTGTGTGGAACACATGTTTTCTCAAATAAGAAAGCTAGCCTGGGTCGGTAGTCCGGTTTCTTATTTCGAAAGCAAACTAAATTTAGTGTGGAACACCCATTTCTTAAGAGTAAATATGTCAAAAAGTATAGCCTGGACCGGTAGTATTCCGTTTTTGTTTGTTTGTGGGCGGGTATTGTCTTGTACTAATAGAACGTGCGGGATATTGCGTGTTAGACGCCAGTAGAGCGCGTGGTTTTAGCGCACAGAGTTAAACGCACACGCGTGCAAGGTATGCCTAGGTATGCTTCGATCATCGAGTCAGTCAGGCGTGTGGTGGCTTGATATAGGCCATGTATGTGCTTTGATACTTTTGAAGCAGTCAGACGTGTGGTCCCCACCCAATTTTGGACACGTGGGAAAGCTACCCTTAATTATTATTAATATGCTCACCATCCGACAACATGCAGCGTGATGAGCTCTAACGTTGCTCGCTCAAAACGTTTCCGGAAGAAGAAATCCCCGGAAACAAAGGAAACTTAATTATTCCCAAGCAACCTGATTTGTCTGGCCGTCTATCCTATACTGACTGTAGGCACTGGCCGGTGAGGCCTTTTTTTACGGCGATACATAAGGCGGTGCCCCCAGAGAAAGTACAAAATACTTGTACGTTATATCATAGACCATACATGCTTCATCCATTTTTATTGCGACATACATACGTACAGACAGGGAACGAACTGCGTGTTGTTGTTGTCGTTGTTGTCGATGTTGTCATTGTTTGTTGTTGTTGTTGTTGCTGTTGTTGTTGTTGTTGTTGTTTGTTGTTCGGTGTTGTTGTTTGTTGTTGTTGCTGATGTTGTTGCTGATGATCATGTTGTTGTGGTGGTGGTCGTTGTTGTTGTTGTTGTTGTTGTTGTGTCGTCTTGTTGTGCTTTGTTGTTGTTCTCACATTAACTCATCATCGTGTATGTCCAAAATAATTAGTCCGTGGTCACAGGACGGGCCCCGAAAAAAAAGTAAACTGACGACACGGTTGCGTGGAACTGCACGTAATACAGTGCGAGCACTGAATACTGTACTGGCGCATAATCATACAACACTGACGTGTGGTTGGAAGGAATCGTGGTTTCCCTTTTTTATATCACAACATGGGGTTATTAGGGTAAATATCTTGCGCCACACATACATGGTGTGTTTATTGTATACCAGGTACATCAGCAAGTAGCAGCAGCAGCTGTCGTAGTAGCCATAGTTTTCGGGTAAAAATCGACATTAATCCGGTTGTTAAAAGAGTTGTTGAGTGGCGAACGATTGGTGAAGCCGCACACCGCACACACTGTTTTTAGATATTCATGTGTCACGTGCTGTGGGGCCCCCGATTTTGCTTCGTGGTTATTTGCTCCCTTTTGCTTGATGGCAGAAGCATGATGTCATATAATACAACACGAAGTAAGTATACACACACGTAAACCCTTTTCACGCTACTCGTGGGTACATGGTGCGTACTAC
The DNA here is from genome assembly GCA_037834295.1 of Postelsia palmaeformis. Lineage (NCBI taxonomy): Eukaryota > Phaeophyceae > Laminariales > Laminariaceae > Postelsia > Postelsia palmaeformis. The sequence goes on from JBBMHQ010072831.1 coordinate 8,169, forward strand.
ATACTACGTAGAGCAAGTATTTCTCTGGGGTACTGTTGGTACTCTATATATGTTGCGTATACGTCTGATATTATTATGGTGTTATTGCCATCGATAACGACGTGGAAAGACCGGTATATAATTACCTACCCAACAACGAGAGCCTGCTCAATACGCAAACCCGGCAAGGGATACTCTTTGTGTCCCGCCGTCCTGCCTCCTTGTAGCCTACCAGGGTATATTACGTCTCATCAGATATATGCTCTAATATACATACGCGTATATACCTATACTTCCTTCCTGACTGTTGTATTTCATGGCGAGCATCTGATTTAGAAGAGAAAGCACAGCTGCAGCGATTTTGGGGGCGAAGGGGGGGTGGCTGTCACTGCATACCCCGGGTCACTACGAACAACGCAACGCTCGTGATATGTAGTCTCGCACGAAGTTAATGCCAGCCGCCAACAAGATGATAAGCCCCCGACGACCGACCATCACGACCACGACCGAGAATCGCGTCTCCTCTCGACCCTTCTCTGGCGCTATGTATGTATCCAGATACATCTATCCATATATAGATAGATACCAGGTATATAGGTTAATATTTATCTTACCATCCGACAATGTGCAGCATGATCTTCAATATTGACCACTCATGACTTTCCCGAAACAAGAGAACCTCGGACACAAAAGGAAACCCACGAACCAAGTCTACCTCCCTTCTGTGCCAACTTTCGGCTTGTCTACCCCATTTGCTGCCCTTGCTCCTTCTTTCTCATATTGTTCTAGTCTTAAATCCTAAGCTGCATCCAAGCTCCATCCCCACGCCATCAGTGTGGGTCTGTCATCCCCCCCCCTCCTGTTCCTTCTTCTTTCCTGGTGGTCCCTAAGCTGGAGCTTAACCCGCGACACCCTCCTCGAAATGGAGACCTGGGTGGTCACCGAGACGATTTAGAGCAGGCGTTCCTTCACCACCCCCTTCCTTGCCATCGACCCACCATCCCTCCCCCCCACGACACTAGCTGCCAGCTGGTCGATGAAGTTGATGTCCTCTACCCCGAGGCGCTCAAAGCTTTCCACCGCTAAGGTGGATAGTTTGTGGCTCCGCTCGTCGAAGGACACATGTCCCGGACCCGCGTGGTGTTGGCGCTTGCGCGCCTCGGAGGTAGAGGCAGCTGATCCATCGTGGTCAGCACTGCCTTCTCGCAGGTGGACATGCGCTTGCGGGTTAGCAGGGATGGCGTCCAGCAGGATGGACTTGTCCCTGTATTCCCTGTCAGGAGCGTCCCGCAGACCTTCTCTCCTAGCAACGATGTCCATCCGCAGGTTCCGGTCTGCAGTGAACGGTTCGCCGCTCTCTACTTGGTGTGGGATTCCCAGCCGCTTCAGCGTGCGGGAGATCGCGTGAACCAACGGTTGATGCTGGTTCACCTGTGCCCCTGCTCTGGGACAGATGCGGGCGTGGCGTGCGTCTATGTCGACTGCGTCGCAGCAGGGACGCCTCACTGCCACGTGCTCCTCGATGCTCATGAAGCGCTTTCCCATACCCACAAACTCCGCTGCTGGTACGACACGGAGCGAGTATGCTGGCCTCGCCCGAAGGCAAGCAGTGGCTCCTGCTCCTTGCAGACTCCTGTAGCGAGCTTTGGCGCAGGCCTTGGTCTCGCTCCCCCCCAGCGGGTCGCCTGGTCCAGGTGGGCGTGCAGTCTCTGGTAGCCCCTCCAGCGAGGCTGTGTGTGAAGCGTGCCGCTCCTGATTCACCAGCTTGCTCAACTTCTGTTGAGCCTTCCGGGAGGTGGTGGTTACGGCGTCATGCGCAGCCAGCATGTCGGCCTCAGAGGGCCTTGGGACCAGGTCCCCTTCTGCACCCAGGCTCCATTCCAACCAAGATTCGGGGGCGATGCCCTCCATCGCTTCCTTCGTCACGCCCCACGTGTCCCGAGTCTCTCGCAAGCTACCTCCGAGCTCAGCAATGATACTCGATTCAGGGAGACCCCTCTTGACTCTGTCTCCTATTAATAGCAGGCCCATGAGGTCTGCCAGAACCTCCGGCAGGATGCCCACCCTGCTCTCAATTGAGGCAGGCATCCGCCTCGCTTCCGTCGACGGCAGCCCTAACCCTCCAACTCCCGTAGAAAGGCGTGCTTAGGCCTGTTAGTAGAGTTAGAGTCAGTTGGCTAGCCGGGCACCCGTCCTGGAAAAACGACTGTGCGTCCGCCGCTCCCGGTAGCTAATGATATTTTCGCAGCCCCCCTGAGCCCCGTTGTCGGCCCTTCGGCATGCTTCGAATGACAGCCCTGGGTCCAGAGCCCTTTCGAGGCAGCCCGTCCGCTGCCCGAGGGATTCGACGGTAATGGGGGCCGCCGTTTGCTTGTCGGGCATGTTAGCGAGGCAGCGCGCAAGGCGGTCCGCGCCTCCATCCCTCACTACCTCTATTGCTCGCCCCAGCACGTGCTCATCCGAGCCGATCGGAGCACCCACCACCGCCACCCCTCCTTCGTCTGCGATGCAGACGCCAACGCTCTCCAGAAGCGATATCTCCTCCACCGTCGGGACGTGTCATTTGGGTGGTAGTGCTATGATCTTGGCGGGGTTGACCACAATGCCTCGGGATTTCGTCTAAAATCTCTAATCGTGTTGGCCGTGACCCCATAAGGCCGAGAGATACATCGTCCATGTAGACGAAGACTTCCAATCCTTCTCCTTCAAAATTCTGTCGGAAACGCTTCGGCCCCGGTCGCAACGCCAGGCAGAACATTGCCGGCCCCATGGGGTCCCCTTGCTGGACACCGCTGGAGCAAACGATCGTCCTGGTCTCCCCTGAACTCATCCGGAAATACACGTCGGCGGGTCAGAATGATAGATGACACACATAATGCGGTGATACGACAACAATGAAAACAGTAATAAATTGCATGTAACATGTACCAGATAATATGCACGATCGTGCACCCTATAATTATACGGGTAGAATAGAAACAAAGTGAATTACTATCTCACAGCACAGGCGCGTCAAAGCTGTTTGTACTGACAATTTCATATCCAAGAAAACCGCCATATCATTCAGTACAAAACCCAATATCCTATTGAGTCATTCTTGCACTACGAATATACTGATATGTCCTCTCAAGAACTGCTTCATTCCAGTTCGTATTCACGTAATCTAACTCTTTATAATGATTGCAATAGGACTGCCCTTTTGATGTCTTGAAACACATATAAATATCATCAACAACTACTGCATGAAATGCCAGCAGTGTAACCCCCCATTAGGCTTTCTCTTTCGATGCTCCAGTAAACCCTCTAGGCGTGATGCCTGATTTTGAAGGGGGGGGGGGGGGGCGTTCATTCCCCGAAAAACCTGAGTCGGTTTGGAATGAACTTTAGCGCGCTCAAGCTTTTCGTGAGAATGTTGGCCTTTTGAAAACCTGTCTCAATATACTTGACCTCTACTGCGTTGTCAGTGACTAAGGACCTAACGAAATTTCACATCTATGTGTTTTGTTTGAGGCGTAGTCTTGTTGCTTCGATTGGTAGTTACAGCATCCGAGTTGTCCTCAAAAATCAAGGTCGCCTCGCTTTGCTCACTACTTATCGTTTTCAGTAAGTGCCTATGGTGAATTATCATCAGACACGCTTTTGACAACACCACATACTCTGATTCCAGAGGAGACACAGCCACAACCGTTTGCTTCACCGACTTCCAGTCTACCGGCGCTCCTGCCAAGTACATAACGATCCCTGTCGTCGAATACCCCTTATCCATGTCACCAGCGTGGTCTGCGTCAACGTACGCAGTAAGTTTGTCTCCATTTCTGCGTCTCGGTTGTAAGTTATTCCAATAGAAGTCGTGCCTTTCAGATACCTCAAAGCCCTCTTCATTTTGGTCATCGCTCTCGGACCTGGTTTAGACATACTTCGCGTGAGCACCATGATTGTATGAGCAAGGTCCGGCCTTGTGCACCTGTTAAGATAAATAAGAGAACCCGTAGCAGACCTGGATAACGTGGTTTCCTCTGTTGACAAAACTTCTTCCCCCTCAATCTGCACGGGGCCCGCCTTAGCAGGCGTTTTCGTCGGGTGTGCGTCAGCCATCCCGTACGTTTGCAGTATCGTCCTAGCGTAAGTTTCCTGCAATGAAATACTTGTTCCTGCGTGCACGTTTCGGTCTATTCCCATACCTAAAAGGAACTTTGCGTCTCCCAGGTCCACCGTCTTAAACCTATCCTTCAGTTTCTCGATGACTTGTAAAACTTGCTTGTCGTCTGAACCGGAGAGCAACAACATAGAGAAGAAGCGAAACTGCTCCGGAGTCCAAGTTGTAGACACACGGATCAGCAGTGCTGGGGGTAAAACCAATCTCCAGCAAGTACGTGTGCATTGTGCCCCACCAACCACGGGGGGAAAGACGTAAGCCATACAGCCACGCCTTCAGTCGCCATACTTGGCTTTTTTGCTTCTCTTGGCATTCGAATCCTCTGGGGGGGATTACATACACGTCGGGATCATCACGCTCCATCCTGGCCTGTAAGAATGCGGTATTAATGTCGACTTGCCTACGAATG
>JBBMHQ010072842.1:0-12712 GCA_037834295.1 Postelsia palmaeformis
TAGGCGTTCAATTTTATAAGGATTACTCTGGGCTGGGTAATCGATCGATCTTTTACCCCGATAGCTCAGTGGGTAACACCCTCACATTTGACGTCGTCCAGGTCACGAGCTCGAACCTCACTTGGAACGTTTCTTCATAGAAACGCTTTGGCGTGCCTGAAAACACATCTCCCTGGTTCCCCAGGTACTGAAACGAAGCGGGTAGGTCAGCGTACAGACGTATACGTATACGGTTCTGGCGCCCCAAAGATCCCGCCGTTCAGAGGGGGGGAGAGTGTTATAGGGATTACCCTGAGCTGGGAAATCGATCGGTATTTTACCCCTATAGCTCGGTGGGTATCACCTTCACATCGACCTGAAGCAGCCGTAAGGACAAGTTATCATGTGCCGGTAGGTGTCGGTGTGGCGCCTGCCGCTGAACACGATTTCCTAGTCCAGTTTTCTCAAGGTCTTAAAAGAAGTGAGTTATTTCCGTTTTCAGTATAGTCATATTCCTCGTTCGTGAGCCTAAACCGTCTGTGGGCAGAAGAGAGGAGGGCATCGTTCTTTGTTGCCGCTGGCGTTGAGTTGGTGGTGCACTGCAGGGAATAGGAAACGCATACCAGCACCACAAGCCGCTACCTTTGGTGTGTTATCCTTGCCTCGATCGAACAGAGGTGCAACTCGCTGACGCGCAGAGTTACCCTTCACAGGTGACCGAACCAACCCCCCACTTGCAAAAGCCTTGCATGACGCGGGCGTGATTATTAATAGTTCTTGCGGAGACGTTGAGAGCAATGAAGCAATACCCACAAGGTGTCGACAACCTCTCAACTCGGTGCGGTTAATGGTGCGCAACATTGTTCAACGCCTCCACAAACCTTGTTTTACGCCCACCTTGTACAAGGGAAGAGCTCCGGCCACACGTATTACTGTCGGTAAACGTACCCAGCGTCCACACTTCGAGGTTTAACACATACCAGGTACCCGGTATGCGATTTCGTCCCGTGTTACCATCATGCTCGCACTGCCTGGTCTGGTAATTCGCTGTGACTCTGCCCCCCCTACGTGCACAGTGCAGACGTACATTCCAAGAAAAGAGCATTCCGGCAAAATACTGGACGAGAGAACCGAAATGTCGGGGTTTCTACACCCTCTGGTCCTCGTGCAGTACTCGTAGCAGATTGGTCGTTGAGGCTTGCTCTCGGTGGTCAACCCCTTGGCTACCGCGATAACAACTCGACTCTAACTCCGAGTAGTTAACACGTCGGACGTGTCATCTACAGGTAGATCAGGTAGGTCATCTAGATCAGATATATCGATAGATTGTAACCTGCCATCTTGGCGCGCTGTGCAGGGTCTGTATACGTACAACTCCAACCTAGGAAGTACAGCAGTGCTGCTAGATGATGCAGAGTATACGGCCCCCACTCGGCAACGTGAGGTAGATCAGATAGATCAGAAGGCTCTCTGCGCTGCAGGATCTAGATCCTGAAGTGGCAGTCGATGATCTGCTTACGTAGTCTGCCCCTGAAACAGGATGGAGGCCTAAAGGGAGTAAGTGCGCAAAAATGGGTGCGCTAGAAAAAGGACTATATAAACTCCCTTAGAACTACGGAGGCTGCACCATTTTTTGGGGGGGCGGAAAATACTTGGAATCAGTATGGTATTGTTTGCGCAGTGGTGAAGAGGGTTCAAACGGAAACGCACAGCCTATTTAGCAACAGAAACCCCTACGTGAGAGAGTAAACGAAGGCCTTGCCTGAAGGCCGAGCGACAGCAGCTCCGCAGCACTCTGCCCAGCAGCAGTTTCGTCCTCCTTGCGCGCGAAGTCGTTTCCAGATAAATCGACGGTTTCAAGCGTTTCGTTCGCGCAGAGGGCGGCCGCGATCGCCTTGGCTCCGAGCGCCCGCAAACCCGCGTTGGTCATGTGAAACCTCCTGTTTTGCCCCACCCCCCCGCCCCAACAGTACTCAAGTAATGAGTGCCTTGAGCTAGTGTTTGAGTATGTACTCCGGAGTAATTAATAGGTTTTGTTTGTATATATTGCAATGTATGGGCTGGTGGAATTATTGAAGTGATGGCTCGAGTAGGTGCCAAATAATTACGAAGTGATGATTTTTTTAATGTTATGGAGACGATATATCTCATGGGGCTGTGTATCGGGCTTAGCTTGTGACTTTTCTCGGAGGCGTTTTTTTTTGGTGACAGGCGTTGTGCAGCTCCTAAAATGAAATATCACGGGGGAGCATAGTAAAAATGACCAAATATTGTTATTACGGGGGCCCATAGTAAATAGGACCAAATATTTTTACCAAAAATAGGTAAATATATAGGCTTTTGTGTGTGTCGCAGGTCCTATTTACTACAGTATGTGCCCCGTGATAGTAAAAGTAGCGAAATATATGGGTTTTTGTACGTACCGTAGGGTCCTGTTCAATATGCCCCCCCGCAGTAGAAGCTACCGCCGCTACCGGGTTCGCGTCAATCTACAAGTTCATTTATCAAGGGGGAGTACAGCAACCACAGCCAAATATGGAGCGTGAACACTGGGGGATACCTGTTCTTGCGGGTCGATCGTGGGCTCTGATTACTATGTATCGCTACGGCCTTAGCAGTGGGGCAAGTGTAGCAGGGAGAGAGTTACGCGGTAGAGGGTTCTCCACGCTCTTTGCACATAGGTGCTGCGGGGAAGCTTCGCCCGTTTAGAACCGCACTTCGGTTCAGGGGGCATTTTTTCTCGGGATGAGAGTCAAACACTTGTTCATGTACAGCGTGGTACTATCAGGGTTAAGGCGAACAATGAACGCCTTCAGGAAGAGTCTATGATTGTTAGGGCAGACAATGCTTCCAGCAGCGCAGTGTGTAAACCACCGCAGGAGGCAGCTACAAATACATGCCGGATACACGGTTAATAGGTAAACCACGCACCACGAACAGGCAGGCCTCATGGCAAAAACTATTGGCTTGTTTCCAACCTCCTTATCGAACAGTATTCAGCAAAAACTGAGTGCTTCCATGCTCCTTACCAAAACTAAATTAAGCAAAATGTCAGATTTTCACCCGCCTTCCCTAGTGTAACTACACTAGCGTTTTCACTCGCCTACACGAACGAAATTTAATAAAACCTATGTATTTTTTTCGGCCGACTTACCGAACATAATCTAGCAAAAAATGTTTTTTTTTCATTTGCCGTATACAACGTATTTTGAACAAAAACTAACGTTTCCATCCGCTTTAACGAATTTTTTTTAGCATAAACTAAACATTTGTATCCGTCTCACCGAACGTTATTCTCCCGCGATGCAAATAAGCTGAAGAAAACGAATTGTGTTCGCAGTTTTTTACCTGAGGGGGCAACCGTAGGGAGACATCAGGGCTGCAGCTAGAACCACCGCACCCTCATCTCCTGGACGGGGGGGGTCCAGAGTTTTTCCCCCCACCCCCCCTTGCCGAAAACTGAGGGTTTTCCAAGCAGAAGGGTCGACATCGAGGCAGCCGGCGACGGACAACGACCGCAGGAAACATCCATGCTGGGACAGAAGGGTGGCTAGAGAAAGGCAGGCTTTTTCGCCGAACGGGTTGTGGGACAAGTTGAGGGTGGAGAGGACTTTCAGGGGGCCGAGCGCGTTTGTGAGCTTGTGGCATCCTACGTCCGTTATCTGTGGGGGAAAGGGGGGGAAAGGGGGGGGGGGGGGGCGTTAGAGGGCGGGGGCGGAGGTTATTCCCCCTTATGGGTAGGGCTGTGACTTGACTGACTATAAGTTGCTGACTAGCTGACTATAGCTCGCTGACTAGCTCCTATTAGTCGTGTTCTTTACATGGAACTCTTCTTTCTACTCGTCGGCGTCCAGCGCAACCAGTATCCGCGTTGATTCCTCATCCCATGAGAGAGAGACACACATGCTCTGTGGTCGCAAAACCACGACACAGAAAAACTGCGTTGTACTGCAGAAAGCAGAGTAGACAATGCAATGTCATGTAATCGTCCTGGATACGACAGGCACCACATAAATACATACATATGCATGGTGCCGGGTGAGAGCCGTGAAGCCTGCATAAACTAGGACAGGTTTTCTTAGGCGGACATGTACTACGGTATGCAGATTCCGCACAACCTCTGACAGCGGCAGGCGAGGAACTAGATGATGGATGATCTAGATTATCTAGACCACGATCTATCTGTAGATGATCTGCCGTACAGTAGGTGTGAACTAGTCGTAGCCGTGAAGCGAAAAAGTCCAGCAGCCTCGCACCCCTCATCTTTGGGACTACAGAGCGAAAAAAAGTAGGTATGACGGCCAAAGCAGCTGCTGCGACAACAAGCAGCCCCGGCCGGCTGCCGGCTGGGGCAAGGGAGTGTGCCCGAAGTGCCAACGTAGCAGGATAGGCAGACGTACGATACACACGCGCGCAGCATGATGGTGATGCCTGTACTGCTGCACGCTCTTTCCAAGACGGGGGGCAAGACAGCATTTTTCTATCGTTTTTGCGGTCGCTATACCTGCGTCCCAATACTTGAAGTAGTAGCAGTATTCATAGTAGCTTTAACTCAGTGGCTACCGGGGAGTAGAGGCTAGGCCGTAGGGTTTCCAATCGTCCGGTGGTGTGAGCAGAAGAACAGCCGCACTACGCCCTACAGTCACACGCCAAAAGTGAAGGCACGGACCACCGTAGCAGGGCGGGGAGAACAGTGCCCGTTCTATATCTGAGATGCGTACGCGAAAGCGAGAGGAGAAGGGCAGAAATAACAGATAACTTGAAATAACGAAAAATAAACGCAACAGTCCCGGATTGTGTCGTGTGTCTGACCCTCGCCTCGTTGTTGTTGAGGTGCAACTTTTGCAGTCCTCGGGCGTGTCTCAGACCGTCCGCCATGGAGGCCACGCCTTCGTCTCCGATCGCGTTATTCCCGAGGTACAAGGCCACAACAACGCACGTCTTTAACGCAGGCGCCTGCGGGATAAAGGGCGCGGAGTGAATCGCATGCAAGTTCGTGAGCGGGGGGTGGTGAGGCGTATGCAATAGGGGGGGGGGGGGTTACTCATGATATACATGACCGAGGTAGTATGCTCCTAGACCCTCGGATCCATACAATGCCGGGACGGAGCACGTTGGATGTGAATCGAAGGTTTATTCAGGAGAAGGGGGCGTGAAGCGGATGCATTATAAGAGGGGGGGGTGAACTCAATATCACGCATGGTCGTAGTCGTATGGTCATAGACCCTCGCATTTCTACACTGCTGAGACGGAGCACGCCGAGTTTTCATTGACCAGGCATGCATTGCTAGCACCAAGCGCGAAGTGCCGTGAGGTGTTCGGCAAGTTGCATGTAGGGTGAGCTGCATCCTAGTGCCAACCGCTTCTGGGGCAGACTTGCACATGGATAACGGCTTCAACGAATTAGTTCATGTTTCGGTGTGGTCACCCCCAGAGACAGCAATGGAAGTATGAAGCAATTGCCTAGTGGGTGCCTTACCATAGACACTACGTGATACGATCATTTCCGCACAGCCTAATAGGTGAGCGTCATATCAGGATAATCCTTCGGCGCATCTTTCGAGGGTAAGCTATTTTGGAAGCTGCAGGTTCGGTGCGGAGTGCACCGTGGCAACACCTCTGCAACTTTTAGCATCGTAGGCATGTTCTGCTCGTTTTCGAAAACATGCACTTCTGGTCAGAATGGCGCTCTAATTCACAAAGAGCAGAGGACGCACACATACAGTAGTACTACTGGAGACTCAGTCGTCTGATTCCCCTCCTTTGGGAAAAGACATTATCAAAGGGGTTTTGACCGCAAAGAAATAGGGAACGCGGCACTGAAAATTAAACTCGCAACCTCGGCGATGCGAATGTGAACCTCCTTGCTCGGGTTCAAAAAAACCTATGACGCTCGCTTTACCGGTTTGCGGTGAAAAGGCGATGCTCGCGCAAGTGCCACCGGTACGTCCAGAGAAAAAACGGAAGTGCTGCCTATCGTACATTACCCTGACCCATAAAATAATCCCCGTTTGACGATCATATTCGGGCCTAAATGTGGCTTATATTGCCGGGCAGAGTGGCAACCCGTATCACACGGGTGATAAGACAGCACACCCTCTCAAACGATGAACTTCAAAGCAGGCTTTCTCGACGGCGGGGAGAGCGTAAACGCCGAGCGACGGGTCAATGGCAAACATCCTGTGAAGCAACGAGGTGTTTCCGAAGCCAATTTTTTCGTGGTGTGTGTCCTCCTTTGTCTTAAAGAAAACAGACTCGGAAATCGTTCCAGAGGGTGCCCTAAGTTACGCGTTGTACGCACGGCATTCGTGCGAAGGCCTACTGCTGTAAGGCAATGGTCCCGAGCGTGCCTCACCAAGGCGAGGGCTCCTGCGGGGCCGATGCCCTGCGAAGACAGGCAGATCTCCCTCATCGTTAGCCTGGCCTCTTCCTTAGACGCGGAGAAGAGTACCCTCAGCACCTTGAGACGCGCCCCGAACGAGGGGGTGGACGGCACGCCGTGGGATTGGCAAAAAAGTTCAGCGCCCCCGCCTTCAATTTTAGAGAAGTCATCTCTTTTATTTTATGTTTTGACCATCAATTTTAATTTTTAGCCTTATGGACGAACAAGCCGTGGTCATAGGTGTCTCCTCTTTCCCCCTCCTTGGCTTGCCTTCATGCTTATCGAACAGAGCGTTCGTTCAGCATTCCGGCTTCTCGTAGGCTTTTGCGGAGCTTTGCTAGCTCACGCTCTTAAGCTCTTCGCGATAATAAAAAGACCCATGAATTATTCTCTTGTTTAAGTGCAAACCCCTCGGGATGCGAACCCCGGCCTCCACACGCTAGTAGTTTCTAAGGCCAAACACTAGGTCGCCGTTGCGGCTGCGCAAGTGTCAGTGGACCTGAGCATGGTGCTGAAAAAATCACCAAAAACATGCACAAAACGGCTATCCTGCTCTCGCTTGTGTGTGTATTCTTCACATTGAACCGTTATTTCTACCCGTCGACGTCCAGCACAACCAGTGTCCGTGCTGGTTCTTCAATCGTAGAAGAGATCCAAGTTTTGTTGTCACAAAACTACGCCACAGAGATACTACGTTGCCAATCCCTTCTCTCCCTTCCCCCCGCGTTCCACCTCATAATTTATGCTCAGAACTCACGTGGGGGAAGTTTTTACCCCTCTGTGCTGTACAGCGCCGCGCAGGCTTCCGTTCCGTGAATTATTCCCTACCCTACGCACAATCCTGTTGATGGAAATATTTAAAATATGTGGAAGCTTAACACGGGGAATACTTCACTCAGTTTCCGACTGAACAGCCGCGGCATGACAAGAAAAGCCACGAGCCTGACCATCCCCGAAGGCCGATACCGCCGCGTAGGGGACGGTCCTCAGCTGTGGCTGGCAACGAATCCCGTGCAAATGCAAACGATCGACCCCTATACACGCAATAAAATAGCCTAACACGCAACAGCCTCGTCAACACCTGTTCACCTCCTGCAGCTTGCCTCCCACGAGATCATCTCGTTCGTTTCTCCGCCAGACTTCTTCCGGTTGTGTTTTTTCGACCCCCGCTTCGTCTTCCTCAGAGGACCAAGACTCGGCCACGTTTTCCGTACCGTCGTCCTTGGCGCTTGACGCCACTGGGAACACTAAACCAAGGGATAACCCCTTCCGCTGAGAGAGTAGCGGCGGGGCGGGATGGGGGATGAAGGCGTCCAACACTTAGTAGCCTATTTTAATGGCGGGGATGGTGTGAAGTTTGACCAACAACTGACCAACAACAAGCGGCAGCGCGGAGAGAGAGAGGGATGCGTGTCCAACAGTTGCCTGTTTTCAATTCGAGGGTGGTGTTGGATCAGACCAACAATAAGCATGCACCCCTCGCTCATCTTGCAGCAGTCAGCTCATGAAGCATGGAGACCTTTGAGCACTTCGCAGGTGTACTGTGAAACTGTGAGGACCACGAGCGCAATGTCTCGCATGCTGCGATGCCCCTTAGTTCGTATATGCGAGCCGAAGCAATTTCGCGCCTTGCGCCGGGAGGACCCATGGCGCAGGGGAACTGTAGAGGTCAATCCAAGTAATCCAAGCACATACCGTACCCTAGGGGGCCCAATAAATGCAGGGGGGAGCTCGAGAGAGTCTACCAAAAGCGATAATTATATGGGTAGACCTCCTTGGATGTCTTAATTTCGTAGGTAGACACAAGAGGTAAAGGTGGGCGAGTAAAAAGAATTTTCCCGGATTGCTTCCCCTTCATTTTTTTTGGCTCCGTGAAGCTTGCCTTGGTCCAATGTATATGCCCTAACGTACCTTCAGTAGGCACAACATTAGATAAAGTGTACCAAATACGCGTATGCCAATCTCTTTCGGCCATTGAGCATACCTTAACGTATGAGGCATAATACAGCAACACTAAGGGAGCATGAACAGAGTGAATCAAGTGTACCAAAAGCGTACACCAGGTATACACTTCCTCGGATGGTTGTCTCCTCGCGTGTTTGATCTGCGCCCTGATCAACAACAGGGGGCCGGCCACCGGTGCTGAAACCCAAAATATGGGTGAGAGTTCGTTGTATTTTCGGGCGAATGTGAAATTAAAAGTTCCATGAAAGCAAGAAAAAGGTACTGCTGTACCCCTTTCGGGATCGCCAAAGCCTAATCAGTACACCAGAGAGAAAGACAGTGCGTAGTGGTGACCTTTTCGTTTGAACATACGTCTCCCGACGCCACACAAGCGGCGGACGACATGTGTCGAATATCCCGCTGCGCGAGTTCTTGAGTGACAGCTATACTACTACCATACATACATACCTCTCTGGACGATTGCGCCCTCCTGGTGTGTCTAAACTGTGCCCTACTCAACAACAGTGACCGCCGCTGCCGCTGCGCGTCCGCAGTTGCCGTCCTCCTCGAGTGCAACATCGCCCTTTCCATTGCCGCCTTGACAACCCCGTCCATGACCTTAGCCGGCAGCAGCACGAGCAGCGCCCGAAGGTTTTGCTCTCGGACGGTGGCGGGATCGTCCGGTACGAAATGACTCTCCTCCTCCTCCGTTTGCACTTTCAGGGAGAGGGGGGTGAAGGTGTGATTTTATTGAGGAGGTTTGCAGGGTGCAAGGGGGCATTTAAGGAGCTGGGAATATTAAAACCAGTCTGTTTTTCAATGCCAGCGCTACTACTGCGCGCGGGTCGGTACGTGAAGGTTCATGTGCAGGGGGAGGGGCGGGGGATTGAAGGTCTGGTTTGGTTCAGGAAGTGGTTTTGGCAATGGGAAGACAACGGGTCGTTCTATTTTCAAGGTTAACACCATCGATTATCGAGCGGGGAGCCTTCACACATATATATATTCTGTACGAAAATCGCTAGAGGGGGGTACAACCGATGAATAAGAGGCCCTTGGGGGGATTGCCGGGTGGTACCAGTATCGCCAGTTCGTGAGACATCACCGCCTGTGGACGACTACAACATGCTATTATATCAATTTTCATTTCTTGCCGGAAGTAAACGAGGTGCAAGCGCCGAGTCATCGCAGGAACCAAGCGACACTCGTGTTCTCTTTGGAGGGGGCTGAAGTTGCTCTCCGGCTCAGTTTCTTTTTGCCGCATCGCCTGGAAGAAATTAGTGAAAGTTTTCGTCACATCGTTTCATGAAACACCCCCAAAAAAATCATTCACATTGGCTCAACCCATTAATCAACTAATTTCCCCCACTTATACCCCATATATTACATTTGCGTTGGACACGTAATCGGTTCCCACTTCATGACCGAGATCCTTTAGGCAAGATGTATTCCTGATAAGTGCAATCTAGCTCATGTTGTCGGGTGGGAAGCATCGTATCCTGAACTAGAAACTAAAAACTGTTTGGATTTTATCTCGTTGTAAACCCTTCATGACGGTAGTATAGTCCCCGTTCGACGCTCACATTCGGCTCCAAACAAGGATTATAAATTTCCGACCATAGCCTTACTACGGTCTATCTACACCGCAAAAAAATGCTGAAACTGACCCGCCTCGAACGTATTGGAATCAGGTATGCACTGCTACTGTAAATTATTGAAAGGCAGACCAAAACACTCATTGAAGTTAGTATTGGGAACAGGACAGTCACCACGCGCCCGCCCCTCAGTGGGTGACAAGTATTTCCCGTTCTCACCTTGAGGCAGATCCCCGCTCAGTCCAACTTTGTCTGGCGAGGCCTTCATGGCGCCGGGATCCTCTTCTTTCCACGGAACAAGGACCTCTCCATCAATCCCGTCCCACATTTCGTTTTTCCATCTCTCCATAACGCCTTCTTCGCGGGTTTCCGGCGTCTGGGCTACCGTCAGCCGAGACTCATGTTCGCCAGCAGAATGTGTCGGCGCTTCTTCGGTCGTGGTATTTTCATCGTCGTGGGTGAGTAATGATTCGCGATAGTCGTGGTCTGTGTGGTTCCCCGGGTTTGCATCGCCGTAGGTTAGCATTCGTGAGTTGTAGTCCCGACCGGTGTGGTTCGCTGCCGTCATATCTGTATCGCCGTTGCAAGAGGGTAGCGATGCGTGATATCCCTGGTCTGTGTAGTGGTCTGCTGTCGCTGGTGCATCCCCGCATGTTTGTGCCGGTGTGTTGTCCTCCTGATATGTACGATTTGCCGCTCCTGCGTCGTCGTTGTTTTCGTCGCAGGCTGGTAAGGATGTGTGGTACTCCTGGTCGGTGTAGTTGAAGAAGTATACGGCCCCATCTTCTCCGGTCACTTCTTCCCAGTACTCAATTTTTCCTGTGGCGTCCTCAGGAGAAAGTTAGAACGACAGCGGGACGGAGAGCGCAGGGCGATATCACGATTTGACGAGGGGAGTTGTGACCGACACGAAGACTTTCCCAGGACTCTGGGGGGCCAAATTTCATGCGAAGCCATCTGATTTTAACGGCACCGTAAACGTAGCCCCCGAAAAAGCGTTGCCTGGCACGTGGTTACGACCTATCTTTGCTGGGTCGCTTAGCACAAAAAACCAACGCTAACCTTAAGCTAGTCGACTTTTCCTCGGCATTTGATGTTGCGTTCCTGTGATACCAACTTAGTGCAGCGTACCGAATATCGCACAAATAACGAAGCGGTCCTAACCGACCCAGATGCGATTGCGAGGATCTCGCCCGTTTCCGGCCGGGCTAGGTCTAACATTCAATGCCTCTTGGTTTTTACATCCCGATAGCCGTTTTTCGGGCCACGTCTGTGAGTGATCGAGGGCTGTATAGACCTTGGCCCAGCCTCGAAATAATGGTTGAAATGCACTTGATGTCTGACCCTGAACTTGATTGTATCCCTCAACCTCAGCGTGAGCCCAACCGCCTGGAAAGGTTCTTGCCTGTAGATGTAAAGATAAGTTAGTGTGAAATATCAACTTTTGTGCCGAAGCTAGGGTAAGTCCAAACAACGCTATGTATAGGACTGGAAACAATCAACCATTGCGGGTCTCCGACTGTGACTTTGCGTGAGGTCTTTTTACGCACCTTCCGCGGCTACGGGTCCGGCTTCGTCGTCCACAGCGTCATCAGCAGCGTATCCACTGCTGGGGTCATAGCGGGCGTTACTACCGTTGGCATGGGCTTGACCGCCGACCAATGCCTCGTCAATATTTCTGTACGCTCGGGCTTCTCGGTTCTCGCCTGACTCCTGACAGGCGGAAGGCCCAGCCGCGATACCACATAACTTTGATGCATTTCCAATCTTGACTGCGGCACACGGACCTTGAAGTTGCTCCGGGGCATGATAAAACCTTCGTTCGCACGCTCGTGTATTTACGTGTTCCTACCGCGTTTATTTTTCGTTATCCAACGTTTGCGATGGATGCTTGTTTTTCGGAAGGACCAGATAGCATCAGCCACCAATGTAAAGTGAAGCCTCATTGAAGTTGAGGATATTCAGCCAAAACGCTTTTGCAATACTACAACTGTTCTGTCTCGATATTTCGTGACTGCATAAATACGTACCAGGTACCAGGTATGAAGTATATACCAGGTTCAAGTTGTGACCCTTTGGCAGGAAGAAGCAGTACGAACAGACGCTGGGTGCGCTGGGTTTGGCTGGGCAGAAAACACGGTTTCTGTTGTGACTACAAGAACAACGATTGAACTGAAGCAACCACAACAACCATATCTACAGCTACATCATCAGAGGTGTGAGGTGGTCATAAATACTCGCTCGAATTTACTCGGGATGCCTTGACCCTTTACGCGCCCTCACCGGCTCGATCGACGCAGAAGTAGGATGACCGCAAGTGAAGCATGTGGCAGAGACATTCAACTACTGTAATCGCATGCTCAAGCATACGTGAGTATACCACTACACCACTACTGGTACAAGAAACCTGCGTCTGTACCCATCGCGGCTTGCAAAACCGTACACGCTGCGTACACCAACCCGCACTCGAATATCCTGCGACTGGTGACGCCATATAGATAGATACTGCTACGTGCGTATTCGGAGCCAAAGGTGAACCCTGGCTACGACGTGCGTACGAGTACCGCTGCTGTAGTCATTGATCGCATCACACAATTGTGTGATGTGAAGTAGCACATGCTCCAAAAGCACTGAAACAAATGATGCTCACGAAGTTACGAATGTATCCAGCAGTAAATGCCCGTGATAACGTCGTGCTTCGATACTTTATCCTGCGACTGGTGACGCCATATAGATATATACTGCTACGTGCGTATTCGGAGCCAAAGGTGAACCCTGGCTACGACGTGCGTACGAGTACCGCTGCTGTAGTCAT
>JBBMHQ010072853.1:0-12707 GCA_037834295.1 Postelsia palmaeformis
AGTAGTAGTAGTAGTAGTAGTAGTAGTAGTAGTAGTAGTAGTATTAATAGTAGTAGTAGTAGTAGTAGTGGTAGTAGTAGTAGTAGTAGTAGTAGCAGTAGTAGCAGTAGTAGTAGTAGTAGTAGTAGTAGACGTAGTAGTAGTAAGTAGGCATACTAATATCTGAAATAGGGCAGGTTCATCTGTATATCGAGGCATTTGTTAGGGTGTATCGCTTCTCAGCCTGACTTGGACGGACTGTGTCTGTTGATGTCGGTGAAAGAGAGACAGTAGTCTGCCAAGTCGCTGGTCGGCAGTAAAGTCGTCTATACCAGGTAGGTGCATGACGCAGCATGGAGTAAGGGTATACGTACGCAGAGTTGGCGTAAAGGGAGCGGGGTGGACGAATTATCCCCCGTCCCTTCCTGTTTTGCTGCACACGCTAAAAAATAAACTGTTAATAGAGTATAGACCAAACCATTTCCTTCCCCGCTGCCTGATTCGTCTAATTTGAAGATAACGTGGAAAAATGTTGGTGATGGCTCGAACAGAGCGGTTTTGAGTTTTCTGAGAAAGTAACCCTGTCGCCGAGGGACCCCTACACACAGCAGGTTGTGAGATGTTGTCCTCCATTCGACGTATCGGAGATTGAAGCCATCAGCTAATGAACTGGATATGTGCGCCTCGAGGTCGATGCTGGCAAGAAGGGTCGAACAGCAACCTCGCGAGAGGGACATCCCAAATAAACGCGTAAAAGCAAACAACCTTCAAAAACACGCTTGTCGGCCACGAACATGTCTTGCCCACAAGCCATATATTAGCGACGATCATCAGCCGCGAGAACAATTTTCTGCCTCTCTCTGTGTACGTAGTGTGTGAGAGGAGAGTAGCACGCTCAAAATGCATGCATGTGTCGTTAGCAGGCAGATATGACAGAATTGTTGTTGGCGCAGTGTGTGGCTTTTTCTGTAGTCATGGGACAACAACAGAAACAACAGCAAAAATATCGGTTACATAATAAGCCGTCTCTATGTACGTCTGCAACGAGACGGCAGTCCCGAGACATCTGCTACAGCTCCTAAAAACAAGTGAAAACTTAGCGTGAACTATCAGCTGGTGTCATGATTCAACAGTATACTTCGTATATATAATATGTGTTATATGCTAGTCATACCAAGA
Organism: Postelsia palmaeformis; assembly: GCA_037834295.1. NCBI lineage: Eukaryota > Phaeophyceae > Laminariales > Laminariaceae > Postelsia > Postelsia palmaeformis. Next base: position 1,159 of record JBBMHQ010072853.1, read on the forward strand.
ACGTGTGGCGTTTGTCGTGGTATCCGTTGAGCTCGCTCGTGGTGTCAGCTGGAGCCAACGTACTTATTGACGAGTTGTGTCCAATTCGCCACACACACAGTGTGTCGTGGACAATGAACGGAGACCTCTTCGTTTGGCAACCCGTGGCTCGATCACCAACGTAACTGATCAAAACCTGAAACACCCCGCGCGACTACAAAAAAAAAGTTGCATTCAGAGCCCCGCTGCTTTCGTATAGCGCAGCAAACAGCATAACGCGTGGTGTTTTCAGCATCATGCGGTGTACTACAGTTTAAGCGTTACAAGAAAAACACTTACTTGTCAATCGGTCGTCGGTCGCTGGGGCAATAGCAATACCACGGGGCCCGTAGCCGACCAACCTCTCCTAGAAGCTATCAAGGGATATTGCTGTGTTTCGGCCAGTACCATGACCTGGTAGGGTACATTCACGTAGCCGTAGCGCTTGTATCGCGCCGGAATTGGTCGAGGGTGGTTGAAGGTCTCGCTCACAGTAGTTCAGCGCAATGTTTTTTCTGTCATAGCTGGTATCTGGTTCGTCTTCTTCATCTATCTTGGCCCTGAGAATGCCACCTTTCAAACCAATATACGAATTATGAGGGTAGAATTAAAGCCTACCTCACAGCGACTCGCACCAGGCCTCTGGCAAGCACTTCTACCCCATTGTCACATGCGGACACTCCGCTAAAAATGTCGGCATAAGTCCAAACCTACATCGGTGTACGGACTCGAGACGATCGCCCCCGTGTCAAACCGGGCTCAAGGTGATACAAACGTCATTATTCCGTGAGAGCTTTTATAAAATTGATTTCGTTGTATGTAACCGTTGTTGTGTAGGGCGAAGCGACACGTCTTCACTACATTCACGCCGGGGCCACATGAAGCACAAGGCCAGTGGCAAACAACAATACCACAGTAAACACTTATTTACATCATGGTCCCGCCAATAGCCGGCACCAAATCTGAGCAAGGCTTAAACCTTATCGTGACATCACCCTTGAGCAACCTTGCGTATAGCTACTGTGTACAAAGCACTTGCCGCTGAGCGCGATTTCCCAATCCAACTGTTTCAGCGTCCCCTACAAAGTGAAGCTTGCTTTTGCAATATTAATAGGTGGTTTCTTATACGCTGGCCTGTAACGTAGGATGAATACGTCCACCTGGGAATTGGTATGCAACACGAGCCAAAATACGAGTTGTCTGGCAACTGCTCTTCTAGGTCGATTCCTTAGCACAGCCTCCGGGAATTTGGTGGTCGTGCACGTATATATATATATATATATATATATATACTCACAGCGGAGGTCGTGCTATGCTCAGCTCTGTGGTCCAACCCTCCCCTCGCCGTACGTCCTTGTATTCTCCTCAGGTTCTGCCGCTCGCATATATCAGCGGCCCGATGGGGCGCTTTCAGCCTGCAGCGCTGTTGGTGTTGCCCCTTGGCTTACTTCTTCTTCTTCTACGACCCCTACCATCGTCTGGCCAACGGAATGGTATGCTACGACCCGAGGAGGCTTGTGTGGATTTTGCGGCGGAAAGCTACCCTGATTCGTCATGGACGCTCGATAACTGCATCGACGTCTGGACGCGGTATGCCCGCACTGTTCCTAGCGGCCTTCAGCGGCGATTGCCTGATGTAGATATCTGGAGGAAGGCAGCCTCGGAGCTTAGGCGAGTGGGGTCGCCGTGCCTGGTTGCGTCAGAGCCCACCTCCGACGGTGCGGGCAGCTCCACAATCCGGCACTTGGCGACGTGGATTTTTGCTGAGGAAATGGGCTGCGATTGGGTGACGCCAGACTGGGGGAAAAAACATGTGGATGGAGGGAACGGAACGGTGGTGTACTGCCATCGGACTGCGACTACTCAAGAGATGGATCTGTCCAAGCCGAACAAAGAGTTGCGAGCTTTGCGTCGCTGTGCGGTCATAGACTGGCTGGCATATTTCCAGTTCGATATCCCATCGGTCACCAGGCCCGTTGGGGGGGAGATTAAGGTCATACAGGCGAGCAAGTGTTGCACAGCGAATGAAATTGTCCAAGTTTCCCCGGGTTTTTGGGCTTTCTCTCGTACGTAGTCAGTGCAGTGGCACGCAACTGCAGCGTAACTATTACGGAGGACCATAGTTAATAGGACCAAATTTTGTTACTAAAAATAGGTAAATATATAGGCTTTAGTGTGGACCGCAGGTCCTATTAACTATGGTCCCCCGTAATAGTACCTAAACTGGAGTCGCAGTAGGTACACAAGTCCACAATGAACATGGCAAAACATGGTTTTCGTAGTATTTACGCGTGCCCTGTTGGCATGTCAAATGGCCTCGTTGCAAACCCTGACAGCTAGACTATAGACGATAGTGCGGACGACTGCCACTGCTCACACTTCTGCTTTGAACGTGAGCACATTTTGCTGCCGAAAAAGCGGCCAGGTTGAGTCTACCAGATTCTAAATGCAGCCGATCATAAAAATGACGTGACGGCCAGCTTGAGTAGGCCAAGACAAGCATACTTCGAAGTATATATCAATCCTTTCACATAAGAGCCAATTAAACTGTAGGTACGATTGAGCGTAGGGCAATCAGGAAGCGGGTAAGGAAGCCCTTTTCCCCGTAACAGTTCGTCTGTACGAATATGACTCGAAGCATTCACGTAGAAACGGCAATACGGCACTATCCGTAGATACACCATACTGAATCGTAGGTAGCCCTTCCTGCAAACACCAAGTGCGTTGATCGATCTGTGTCTCAAACGGGGTATCATCTAGGGATAAGCCTTGTATGGCGCTGCTGGTAACAGGGTTGCGTTGCATGCGCCCGCTATAATAAGAATCCCAGACTAGGAGTAAGTGGCGACCACCACCACATGAGGATTGCGAAATTGAGAGAGTTTTCGTTTACTGTGGTTAGGTTGTAAGACATCACAAAAATATCAATCCATTTACGAACAAGTATAATTTGTTTGTTTTTTTAAGACGGGGCTTTCAAGATTGAGCAGAGGAGCAACCAGTTCCACACCCTTTGCCAAGATCGAACAGGAGACGGAGTATTTACGCTAAAAAGAAGCAACGGCAACGATGGATCCACGGATGAATAGACCGTTCGCTCCCTCCCGTTAATATATTACATGAGCCCGTAGTTCATTTACGTAGGATACAACCAAAAGGACCTGTTGCTTGCGATAACGTTCAGCTCGATGGCGTTTCCTCATGGTACCGAACGGCTCTCAACGTTGTGATCACCCACCCGCGCGGCTTGGCGTAATTTTATTTCGGCTTTGGCGATAGCTTAGCAAATAAGGAGTTGATCAAGTTGTCGTGGAAGCCGCAGACGCCGCCGAGAGAGTGCCCAGTCGAGGAGACGCATGCGACTATAATATTGTGTGTATGCCAGCATATATGCCGTCGCGCTCAGTCCACGTGTCCGGAGTATGGATGAACACATGTTACTCTTGTTGGTGTGTCAGTGCTTGGTGTGTCGATGATGCTACGTACTTTCGTGTGAGAGTTGGCATTGAGTTATGCAGTGAGGCACGGAGATCATGCGTGGTTAACCTGGCCGGTATCGCCTTGTGAGTTTCGGGAATATCTCTGCACGTCCGGTTTATTTCGTATTAATAGTGTGTTCCATCCTTCAGCCCTTAGAGTTTGTCCGTGTCGTTATTTTGCCGTATCGCAGATCCAGCGTATCGCAGAAAAGTCTTATTCTCACTCCTTTCGGTGGTGAGCATCCTGGCTGCTATCGTGCACAATAACGCGGCACTTCCCTTGCTAGACGACTCAAGGCGAATCGTGCCTACTTGACGCCGTTTCTTCGTATGATACGAACGACCTACCTGCGGTGGATTTTTCGTTGGGTAGAGTGATCGGAGTCCCCTCAGAATGCAACTAAAACCTGTGAAACAGTAAGCCTGCCTCAAGGCACACCTCATGCACGGCTACGTGCCTACCCCATACACCAGAGGGGGTGACCGGTTAGGGCCAAGGTGTTAGCCCTAACGTCTGCAGAGTTCTGGCGCTTGGTCGAAACAATTGTTTTTGGTGAAAGCTGGTCCTCCTGCTGCGCACATGGATGTCCATCTAAACACGCGAACGACATCGGCGCTTCATGCCGATATCCAAACCGTTGCACCGATTTTGCGCATATAGCCAGACAGCAGACACCCGATATTGATAATTATGTTCTAACTTGCTGCAACCTTGCTAAACCAATCTGCAGACTGCGTTGACGTCAACAGATGTTATCCAGGCCACGAAGATAGAGCTCGAGAGCAATGGGTTCGCGAACTCGCCGTATGATAATGTATTGTTTACATTTCACCCGAGCTTTGCGAGCCAACATCTTCTCGCCGTAGGAAATTGGGACGCCCCAAGGCGACAGTCCGTACGACACGTTCTCCACGAAGCTAGGCAAAACTTCCACCGGCACCCGCGTCCATGGTAGGTTTATGTACTGGCGTGGAAGTTAGTGAGCAACCACTTGTAGACACGAGCCTGTGTGAGGAACCCACATTAGAGGCACCAATAACGTAGTTTTAGCTTCGTTCTCATTTTTGGTGTGGCCACTGTGGCGAAAATCTCGGCAGATAGTGGAGGTGACCAGGGGGCCTTGGTGAGGTCCTGCTGGCGGCTCTTGTATACTCAGCATCGGTCTGGAGGGCTCACGTCCGGGTAGAATCAGGTTGACTTGGGATCAGGATACCAGATGGGAGCAGGGTGGATAAAAGTGTGTACTTGTGATTTTTCTAACAGAGTCGTGTCTACAAATATTTCCCCTCCTCGATTGGCTTGCAGAATACTGTTTTAAGAAAACGAACGAACCGACAAGAGTATTTTGCTGTGCCCCGCCCTGTAAATACGAACCAGGGGTGGCAGAGCGTGGTCTACGTGGATGAGGTTACCGCACCGTTCCTTATGGCTGGCCTTTTTCCAACCCTCGTACCGTGGTTTGATCTAACAAGCTGCCCCACGGTTCCAGACGCCCACCGCTGATTCGCCCCGTGCGCAATCTGCTACATGAAACACTTCATCATCGCAGGGTTTTGCTATGGACTTGAGCCTTGTCCGCATATGTGTCCGTTCCCAGGTATGACGAGAGTCCGGAGTGCGCATACGACTCAACCCGTCTAAACGTCGCTATACACGTTCGTATGGGCGATCGGCGCGAGTTTCAGGATGGTAGTCTGAACTACTTCCAGCTGTTGGATCTGTTCATGTCCACGTTTTCACAAGAAGCGGAGGGGAAGGGGCTGGAGCCGCCATTGTTTCACATTTTCTCTGAAACGCTTGTTCCGTGCCCGTCGGGAGAGACCGGCTTGTTCGACGAGTTTCCAACTTGGCCCGTGGAACTTGATCAGGTTCGTGAAGAAGGTCGTCACGTTGGAAACAATAGGCATGTATATTCGTGTTTGACGGCAGGGCATCCGTAACATTTGAGAACTCATTTTGGGGACCCATGGAAGTGATGATGTCTGCGAAGTTGGATGTGTACCTGATAACTGATAAGGCGATTTTAGAAAGCGTATTATTTCCTCCAGGGTCCGCGCCTTGAAATATATTTTGACCCTAGTCCGCTTGACCACCTTACACCAGGGGCGCGTCGGATTTATCTAGTTGTGGCGCCACAATGTAAATGAACTCAATTGTGTAACAACTCCTTTCTGGGCTCAGAGTGTGCTTATCGGCATGGCTCCTGGGCGCCGGTGTTCTCTGGGATTCTCGCTGACCCACGAGCATTCCGCTTACAGCACACACCGTATTTCCGATCTGGTATTGTTGTCCGCCCTCTCACCCAGGTTCCCGTCTGTTTAACGGCGGAAACACCTGACGACTGCCCCGAAAAGCAAGCCGGCAGGTTCTGCAGCCCGAACCGATCGGGGATATTCCGCGTGGCCGGGAAGTCCATCGTGCTTCAGGTTGGCTCCGACGTGCAGAACGCTATGTCGTGCATGATTCAGGCGGATGCCGTGTTGATGGGGTGCAGCACATTTGGTCAGGTCGCCGGGCTGTTAACCAAAGGGATATCGCTATTTTCTACAGACTGCGGCGGACCCAGTACGCCATATCAGTATAAGACCATCCCCCCACTTGCTGTGGCGGAGAGGGGGTACCTGTGGGTTCCTGTTACTGGTTCGTGGCGCGACCCGGTGCTAGCGTCAACGGAGCTCCTGGGGGGTGCCCTGGACGAACTGATTGCGAGCAGGCGTGTAGAGCTGTAGTACTGTAGCGGTGCCGATACACGGTAGAGTTCCAGCTAGGCAACGAGCCACGGTACTCTAAAACCAGATACAAGGAATATAGTATTCAGGTGACGGTTTCGCTGCTCTGGTACGGTCCTGTCGGGCCAGAAAGTTTTGTATTGTCGACTGCATTGGCAATATCACCGACTCTATACCAAATAGTCAAACCAGTCGCTGACAGCGCACGGTGGCTGTGGCGTTGGCGTTGGCGTGGGAGAACATCAGAATGTCTAGGTACGCTGCGACAGCAGGCCGGCCATCTTGCCGAGGGATGTATGGCAGTCGATAAAGGGAGCACCGTGGATTGGGGTAGCCAACTGTGTAGCGGACACCCTGCCAAGGGAGGTACAGTAGTTGGCGAAAGGAGCATCATGGATTTGGGTGAACGCAAATAGTACGAGACAATTGTGGCCGGGGTGCGTGAGATAGGTCTAATAAGATGTACATGGTATTAATTGTTTCCACATGGATCTTGTGCGTTATCGTTTTTTTGCGTGGAAGTATATAGAAGTTCCGTCGAGGCTTCCACGACTTCCATGGAAGCTTCCAGTAACTCCATGGACGTGCACTCTACTTCCATGGAATTAAGTAGAAACCTCCGTCAGTTTGAACACCACGACGCCGTTGTTGGCAGTAGGTTTTTCTTCTGAATAGACACCGGTTGAATATCCGAGTTTGGAGGCAGGTTTATGTTGAAGAGAGGCGAAGCGTTTTACTGCAAAAAACTTACAATTAAACATCAAAAACGAACTTGTTTCACTTGTGATCAGTTTTTTTACCGAGAAATGTTCACATAGCCGCCTAAAACATCACGTCTCTGCCCGAAGGAAACATAGCGGCCTGGAGCATCACGTCTCTGCCCGGAGGAAACGTGTGGCGATATCTATATACTACAATATAAAAATATATCTTGCCGAAAATGATGACCGCCCAGTCCCGAACGGCGATGGTGTTCAGCGACTCCACAGTGTATTTTACGGCTCAGTCCCAAACGAGGTGAAGATGTCCAGCAACCCCAAAAGTGATATTCCAGCAGCCCTACATCATTGGATGTTGATGCGGCGAATCTCCTCCGGCAATCCTAATATATAATGTTTTAGCTGTGGACCTATCCCGAAAAGCCACTTTGATTCGGCGACCCCGGTGTGTGTACTGTTTGAGTGCGGCCTACCACCTGCTCTAGTCAATAACCCTTTGGTGAAACGTGGTGTGTTAGTGAAGCCAAGCATGGGGTAGTTTGGTGGCCTGATCACTCGCAGGAGTCAGGAGCGCACGAAAGAAGTGTACGACTACAGTGTGCATCTTGAAGAAGACCAAAGCGTGCGGAGCATGAAGCTACCGTTCGTTACGTACATACAGCACGGAAATGAGCGCGGCGGTGGGTGCGTGGGTTTTACTAGAGCGTAACGACAAAGAGCAGACGGGGGGTCAGTCGGAGTGGGCGGGTAGAACAGTCAGCTTGGAGATTCACAAGCGGGCGGAGAAAAACGGCACATCAGTCACTAGCAGCACAGGGGGAGAGCATTGACGCCCAACATGCGTAACGTAGACCAGGTCGACTGAGTGGCCATAACCCTCATGTACGAGTAGTGCTACAGCAGAGTCGTTTAAGGTGGTCAATATGAACTTTGATGCCTGCAGTCCTGAAGAGCACTGTTTCTGATAAATATCCAGTGAATTATGAGTGATCGATGCCATGGGGGGAAAAAAACCGTCTGGATAACCGCTCGGAAAAAATATAGGCCGCATTGAACGCCTGCACAATAAGAATTTGAAATTTAAGATTTTTGTGTCTCGCACCTCTTCACCCAATAAGAACTTAGTTATAAGCGTTTAGGCTGAAATTGAAGAGGGAGTAAGAAGCGAGACTGAGTTAAAATAGGAGATTCTTAAGTGCTGTCTCGTACTATACAGGGTGATGCAGTGCACACTGAACCTTCGTGATATCAAAACCCGTGGGTATTTCCAGGTCATCAAGTTGACGTCCCGGTACTTCTCCGGCAGATCCTCCTTGGAGAATTATTCGCCGGCGACGTGCTTGTCCGTGATAGGTTCCTCCATCTCGATCAGAAAGTTGTGCAGCCGCGTGACCTCGTTGATATCCCGGCGTCATGCTCGTAGCCGTCGTCGCCATTGCCTCTTGTGTTGCGCGTATCACCTGGTTGGAAATTTTCAAGTTTGATCAACTTTATCTCCTTTACCGCCTTATTATGTCAGTGGCCGCGGGTTCTGCATGCGCCCTCTGCGTCCTTCGTCGTGCGCAAAGTCTGCTGGTTTGCGTCGGAGGTTAACCCCCTTTAGAACCCCAGTCTCGTTTTGGAGACAGACCAGTCAAATTCCAAGTACTTTGTCCCCAATTGTCCCCGAAACGGGACTGAGGTTCTAAAGGGGTTAATTAAGTAGATAATGGCAAACAGATATGTCAAACGCGGCTTAGCAGTTGCGCGAGAGGCTCTTTCGGCGAAGTTGTCGCCCCCGGCGTCTTGATGCTGGGCCTGGCTTGCCCTTTTATCACGAGGGAACATATCAAATAGGGCCTACAGTACATACAAAAACCAAGAGGTCGAATGTTTTGGAGTCAAGAAATAATTCCAACTCGTCGGCATCGACGTGGTCTGGATGAACTCCAACACCGACCGGAATGCTCCGCGGTCGGCAAAGCCGTTCCTTAAGAGCCTCCTGGCGAATTGGTGCCGAACCAGTAGGTCTTGGGGACCGCTGCGCCCTGAGACGCAGGAGATGGCATCTCACCATTCGATTCCTAGATTGTCCATTGGTGATATTCCCCCATACGTAGCCCTACATGATGACCTCGTGATGCCCCTTGTCGGGTACATCGGAGCACGATAATGATCTGCGCCTGTCGTCGACACTTGATCCGCTTTCCATGCTGGTATCCATGTTGGGGGCGATACAGGTTGATCTGTGGCCGAGTTGGTGCCCGAATAATGCCCAATGTCCTCGGTGTGGGGCGGTAATTTTTTTAAAATTCCGTGAGATAGCAGCGCAACGTCGCGCGCTGCAAAACCAGCACTGGAAAGAGACCAGAGCCGACGACGCCAATGTGGGGCGGTGGCTCCTGGCAGGTTCTCTCTTGTGTGGTTGTGGTGTGGAGACGCACCGAGGTGGGTCGGTGCCTCGAGTCTGCACGGAACGGAGTGAGGCACCTCTGTTGACCTTGAACTTGTGTGTAATGAGGTGGTACAATCTAGGGGAAAGGGACCTGGTATCCACATCGGCCCAATTCAAACCGTGAGAAAAAATAATATTTCCAAGTATTTTAGGAAACCCGTTTCTCCACATATTGGGCATGGAGTTGAAGTTCTTGTGTATGTAGCTTGCAGAAAGGTGTCGTTCCTCCCAATGCCGCTGCCTTCCGTCTCAAACGGAAATCTCTTGTCGAAATCATAGTCGAAGTTGAGGGAAGGTGCTTCTTCGTCAGTTATTAGTAGTAGGCACTACATCTGAAGAGGCGAGATTGGCGGCTCCGGGCTCCGGGCGTGGTGCGCCTTGAGCGTAGCACTTCTCATCGCTGTGCGAAGCAGTTTTTTTGTGGACAGAGCACCACCACCTCTGTGCCGATCGCCTCCTGCCTTTGATCCGGAATATTTATTGTTGTCTCTCGAATCATAGACTACTACTACTGTGTATTCACCGGCCATCGATCGGTAGTCGAGTCTAGACGTGGGTACACATCAGCTTCGTGCTGGTACACACGTCAATCGTCACACGCTAACAAAATCAGGGGTCTACGAGTATCCATCTACTACTGCTGCTGCTGCTACTACTGCTGCTGCTACTACTGCTGCTGCTACTACTAGTTGTTGGTGCGTCGTCATCGTGTGCCCGAATTCGCAAAATAAATAGGAATTGATAGCTACCTGGTACTCTAAATGTTGTTGTAGTACGAAAAAAAATCATACACAAGTTGAAAGCATTACTTATTCAGGTGTGTGTGTTTTGATCAGATTGTATCCATCCCCGAATCGGAAAGTTACAAAAAAAAACAAAGCAAGATGATGCAAACTTTCCGCTTCTTTCACCCTCCCTCTGTGGTACATACAGCAATACGCGTAGGAATAATAAAAGTTGAATGCCGGGCGTTGGCCCGCAAAATTGATTGCATACCTCGGGATACCTAGATCGTAGAATAGGGATCTTATATTATCTGTGATCTGATCTAATCTGTAACCTGATATATCCGCCGGGCGAATAATTCCCCAAAATGTACCGAAGTATTGGGTAAACCCCCATCGACCGGGAAAAAAATGCGTCTGTCTGTAAATAACCTATCTCTTCACCTCTGTTTGAACACAAAATAAGCACAATGACCGCTCGTATACCACACAGTAAGTAGTAGAGAGCAGCAGTAGAGAGCAACAACACCTACTCCTCCAACCCACCCCCTCCAATCTTCCACACACTGTACAAATACCAATAACAAATACAAACAGTAGTTGCGTGTATTTGTCCAGGGCAGGATTTGCCTGCGAACTAATATTTGCGCAGGTTCTCAAAAGAGTATTTGCCTGCAGGCGGGTTCCGAGCTAAAGATTAATTGCGGTTTTCACCCCCCCCTTGAAAAAACAAACAAACGACATTTTGGTTCGCTCTGAAACACCCAAAGCAAAGGTCTAAAAAAGTGGTATGAAAAAAAAGTTCCCCTTGGCTCCGAACCAGCTTCAACCCTTTTTTTTTCGCCGCTTTCCCGAACATTTTTCCACATACCATCGCTCCAATCGACTCTGCGTGGCCGATTTAGGAGGGGTAGAGCCACTCAGATAGGTGCTCAGAGAAAAACTCGAGGTGGGACGCTCTGTTATGGGTGACGCTCAGGCTGTGGACCGCAGGGCCCGGCGGTTATGACCCCAGGAGAGTGCCGACGCACGATGCAAGTAGGAACCAAAGAACACACGTCATGAAGCAGGCGTGGGCGCCACACAACTTCGGTCTGCGACTCACCACACCAACACTCTCTACGACACGAGGAAGCCAACTAAAGTAGTAAACACGATCACCGCCTACCCGGCCGCCAACGAAGAAGCTTTGTGCTCGGCGGTTCTCGAGAAGGCTAACTAACCAGATCCTCGCGGGCAGGCGAGAGATGGCGCGGAGGAGGGGCGTACGACCAGCCTGCAAGCAAACAGGAGCAGACAGTGGCATCACCTGCCCCGCGTCATGGCGGCCATCGCGGCCTCGCATCCTAACAGGAGAACTCGTACTACTGCCAGCAGTGCCAAGCCAGCTCAACCAACCAGCAGAACCAGATGCTGGACTCCGCGCTCGGGAGGATAACCGGAC
>JBBMHQ010072864.1:0-26719 GCA_037834295.1 Postelsia palmaeformis
CCGCAAGGAGAAGTTTGGCAATTAAGATTAGGCTACTCTGGTAGCGAGGCACGAAAGCCCCCCGCACTTTCTGCAGCGGTGTTGAGGCCTGGTGGGCAGAGGTAGATAGACGTCAGCGATTTGCACTTTTCTCTTGGCCCCGCCCACGATGCCGTTTTACGTGAGAATGCCTGTCAAATGGGCATCGAGGTGACAGGACGTTTGGGGTACTGCGACGGGTGGCCGGGGGGAAAGGGATCTGCAGCGCCTGTACGCCGACCTCGCAGGACCCATGCCGACGTCATCGGGTGGCGCTCGATACTGTTTGATGATCGTCGACGACGCCAGCAGCATGCGCTGGCCGTTATTCATGCCGGACAAGAACGCGGCCACCGTTACCCATGGGGTCCGCACTTTCCTGGTAGCCGTAAATGTCTACGAGAAGCCTGAATGTCTTCGCACGGATAACGCCTCCGAACTCACCAACACCGAGTTCCACAGGCTAATGTCCGAGAACAACATCCACCGCGAGTTCACGTCCGTCGACGGTGCAAAAGGCATCGGATGGAGTGGAAGCTGGTTCTTGCTGCCGAAGGAGGTCAGGCCGTAATCTTGGGATTCCAGACAATATGCGATGGTGTAGGGGTTCCGGCCGAGGCGCTCAACTACGATCGCACGTGGCCGGAAGCATGGACGTGGATGTGCGACGCGCTCAACCTCATGGCGCGAGTGGATGAAAAGTCCGACCTGATGTGTTCGTTCGGGAAGCTCCGCAAGAGGTCTTACAGGGGCCCGGTATTTCCATACATGATGCCGGGACGCCCCAAAGGCAAGCAGGAGGCTACATCAGAGCGCCATGCTTGTACCTGAACTCTAATAAAGACCTCGCGTCGGATTGAACAAAGATTTTGTTGTCGCTATCCAGCGTCAGGAGGTACCCGACCGATGTGACGCGGGGCAACTGGCGCGCGCCGTTCGATGGAGGGTACGCGACCGTCGGGTTCCCGTCACCGGCCAAAGGGGAGGCTGCCGTTGACCCAGCTCAGCAACCGTCAGCGCCGCGGGGCTTCAAAGTGTGATACCAGCCATCGACTGTGTAACGCCAGAAGGATTGCACACGCCCATGCCTGCTGCGTCGTCCGTACCGCAGCAGCAGGAGCAGACGTCAGCGACCGTTGCACCGACGAAGTCCTTGCCCGTGTCCCTCCTCCCTGTGCTGTCTGCAACCGTTGCCATGCCAGACTCCTTGCTCCAATTCCCGCTTACTGTGTCGGAGGTGCCGGTGCAGCAGCAGCAGCAGCGGCAATCGCGGGTGTCACCGGCGGTGACGCGCTGGGCATCGCGGCAGCAGAGGGGCCTGAGTACGCAGCATGGCTTTGTTTCGATGCTTGCTGCGCGGGAAAACATCGTCATGGTCATCGCCGTTAAGTCTCCGCCGCACATGCTCGCCCCTGAACTTCCTTCATTCCCTGCAAGTGAGTTGGTAACGCCCGACTCATTTCGCTAAGCGTGCGAAAATTTACATGAAGGCGCACGCCATGGACACTGCGTTTGACAATTTATACCTTGCGATGGTGTTTGGTACCGTGGTGGACAAGAGAGAGGCACGGAGCAACGAAACTTAATCAACGTGATCTCTGCTAAGTGAGTTTATTCTTCGACGGTTGTAGAATGTAGCAGAGTATTGCGGGCAAAGGCCAGGTTGGTAGCGAGGGGCTCCGGACAGCGTGCGGGACTTGACTACTTTGATACCTAGTCCCCATGTTCATCCGTTGCGAGCATTCATTTGCTCGCCGCCATCGCGTGTGAGTTGAAATTAGATTTATGCCATTTTGATGTCGAACAGGCGTTTGTTCAGTCGGAGCAAAGCGAGGAAGTGCACATGCGCCGCCCCGAAGGGTGCCGGTCGATGTCAGGTAAGGTGGTCAAGCTTTGTCGCACCCTGTATGGCTCGAAGCAAGTATCACGAATATGGCATCATCCCTTGGTGCGCGGTATGAGGGGTCTTGGTTTCGAACAGTGCGAGGCTGATGGGTGTGTCATACGTTTGATGGAAGCGGCGGCCGTTTCTATTGTAGTTGCAGTGCATGTGAATGACAAATCTTCTTTGGGGCTTAAGAGTAGGTGTTACCACTTTTGTGAGGACCTGAACAAGTTCGTTTTTATCAACAACCTGGGGGAGTCGCGGTGGTACGTAGGTTGTTTATTCTCCCGAGACTGGGATTCAGGAACATTAAAGATACCACAGCAGGTTTTCCCTGAAAGCACCGTAGCGAAGTATGAAGTCACCCACGGCAAGTGTAATCCTGCGATGGTTGACCTGAAGCTTCAGAACTTCGACTAGGATAAACCAGACGTCAATGAACCATTCCGGTCGTTGGTGGGGCATTTGATGTTGCTGACGAGCCAGACCCGCCCAGACATCTTTGACGCCGTTCAGGCGGTGACAAGATACTCTGCAGCACCAAAGTTATTGCATTGGCAGGCAGCATTGCACATCCTTATGTACATCAAATCTACGAGTACGTATGGTATTACTTTCCAGAGTGGTCTGAGTAATGGAGTTCAGCTTCAAATGCACGTTGATGCCGACGACACACGGGGCCAATTACCGGAGGTCTTACTCTGGTGGGGTTGTCATGTGCGCTAGTGCATGCGTATCGTTCTACTCTAGGACGCAGGAACCCATTACTCTTTCGTCCACAGAGGCAGAGTATGTGGTGATGAATATCGGCTTCCGCGAGACAATTTTTAATGCGGTTTCTCTGAAGTTTTTTTCCGGACCGCGATGTTGGATGTACCACGGTCAAGGAAGATAACTAGGGAGAGATACATTCAGCGAACAACCCTGTTACCGCTCTGAACAGTAAGCACATTGATGTCCGCCATCACTCCCTTCGGGAACGTGTTGCTATTGTGGAGTTCGAGATTGTCCACGTACCGTCGTCGCTGCAGAATGCTGATCTTCTCACTAAGCTTTGCACACTGAAGCGTTCCGTATTCACCGCAACTGCGTGATGAATTTGTGGTGATTTTGTTGTTTTAATAATTGGTTGTGGAAATGTTGGAGTATTAGCGGATGAGAACGGAGAGAGAGTTACTGTATAGGGAACTAGAGAAAGTAATGGGATGCACTCATGCGTTGAGTAATGTTAACACGACAACAGCGTATGCCAATGGTGTTGATGAATCGTGCCACACCCATTGGCTATTGGTTAAGTATGCACAACGTACAGAGGACCCAAAACCACCAGTATTCATACTACGTTTTAATTCAGATGCAGTATGTTGTTGGCTTTTGCATACTCCCGGAGTTAACACCTTATAATAGCAGGGGGGCTATTATAGCTCGATCTGAGATGTCCTACATCAGTGTTGTTCTGCTGTTTAGTTCGTGTTTTCCAGAGCACACAACAAGGGGGGCCGTAGATATCGGGAGGTACGACATCTATGTGAAGACAGTGTTTTTTTTTTCTTCGAAGGTCTTATCAACATACTTACGTTTGCTAGATGTTCCCCTTCCCGTAGACACTGGCTCGCTGTATACTGAAATTGATATGGGCCGATTTGGTATTAGGATTGAGGTCGATACGTTTGAAATTGGGATTGCTGTTCTACATTGGCAGTTCTGAAGAGTAAAACTCTTGGATTGCCGTTTCACCTTGACAACGGTGAAGGATGGAATTTTGGGTTGCCGTTTCACTCAATGATGTGTTTATGAAAGTTGAGACTTGCCGTGTTCCCTGGCACTGGGTGATCGTGATAAGATGTTCGAGCCTTTTCGTATCGCGCACTGTATGGGGCGGCCGTTTGCGATATGCGGTAGCTCGATACTGATCTGCGGATATCTAACGGTTTCATATGCATTCTGGAGTTTCGTACTATGTGTCTATACATTATTCGGTATGCCTAAGCATTTTAGTATGTGGATTTATGGCTTGCCCTTCAGGGCAGTCGGTGAGGTTAATGATAATACACCCGGGCTTTAATGATAACGATATCGTCTGAATTTATGTGAGTGGTGCCGCCAGGAACAATCATGTTGCGGCTTCCCTCCTGTGTGTGGTTAATGTGGTAGGATCTCTTACAGAACGGTTTTGGCCTAACCTGGGGTGTGTTGTGTGGTACATTACATCGTATACAAGTTTATATCCGCTCTCTTCAACCTGCACCATAGGGGCACGCCGCATGGTTATATAGACCACGTTATACCGCAAGCGTATTCAAACGCTGTTGCAGCAGTGATGAAGAAGACATGCTTTACGTGTGTGAACGTGCGCGATCAGGAGTTTCACACTTACTTGTTAAGAGGTCAACGAGTTAAAGGAAGTACCCGCCCGCCTTCACTGGTAGGCTATAGAGAGAAGTTGGCAGTATGTATCGGGTGCGCGTTTTATACGCTACTGTGGTGTAAGTGTACATAAAAAGTCCAGCACTTTTTCATTATGAATGTAGTAGGTTAATAAAAAATAAAAAGTAAACAATTGCCTCCTCTGATACCCGTAAGCCAAAACCCAGTTACTCCGTCTAAAATTATCCACTCCTACCACTGATGGGAAGAAATACAACACGTACAAAAAACCAATGATAGAAAGTGAAGTCCTCGAATTTCACTGGCACCTGGAGCGATTCCTCATACCGCGAAACATGTAAAACCCGCTCGTATAACGCGAACCAATGAATTGAAATGAAAGACGACGCGCTTTTCCTGCCGGAAATATATGCTGGTTTCAGCAGGTAAAACAAAAACTTAAGTGCAACAAAAACGTGGTCTTTCAATATTGACCAGTCCTGTTCGAGACGAAACTAAGAGCACGTGAAGGGTTATGGAACAGGCGAGACCCATGACCCAGGCTGCTGGAAAAAGTCGCTCACGGGCTACAGTTCCGGTTTGGAGATAACCTCATCAAATTCTGATTGATTTATTCCTGAATCAGTGAAAGGAAGGGTAGTCGTGATTGCCGGTCTTAAGGATAGAAATAACGAATTATAAAACGGAATAAACGAAAGTAGACTTCAGCTGTTTCGAACGAGAATAGCAGGTTGAGTTTCACCGGGAAAAAAGAGAAAAAAGTTGACAACAATTACAATACCTCGAGTCGAATTAGTACGGGGTTCAACGTTTCAGAGCGTATCAACCGCCACGGCCTGTGATTCCCCGCGAGAGCGCTATGCAGCAACGTTGGACAGACCCAACTCGCACATGCAGGGTACCCTCCACGGCAGGTTGTTTTCGTTGTACATTTCGCTCCCTTTGGGGTGCTAAACTTGTTGTATATGGACCATCGATGTTCGCCGGCAGACTATTAAACGTTGAGTGGTACTCGTGTCTAGACTTTAACCCCCACAGCCGCTGCATGTTTCTCCGACTTCAGGTGAGGGCATCCCTTGACCATGCGTTACTCGTATATGCTCGCGCGGTTATCATACGAACCGCTTGGCAGCCACACGCACTGCCTCGGCCATCACGAGCTTTTCAACTGACTAAAGAAACTATATGTCAACTTCAATTCAGCCTATTGATGGTCGGAATCACTGTTTTCGTGTCTCTTCGCCCATCAATGGGTATCCTATACCCCTAGTATTTTTTTTCTGATACCCATTCTGTATACTCTATGATCTCAGGGACGAAGTGTGTGTATCCAAACAGGGTCAAAATATAAATTGAAAATCGAACTGATATTAATCAGGACTCTGATTGGTCCCTGGCCCCAGCATGTTGTCCTTCGATTTTTCGATTTCGATAAAGAACAAACGAAACGAAACCAATTACCAGAAACAAGAAACGTGACTCGACAGCTTGAAAGCTCATCAAAGCACGATTAGTCACAATCGAGCGTGTACTACCGACCGGCTCAGCTACCTCCAAACCTAATATCAAGACCTCCGATCACCGCGTCGAACCAAGGGCTAACACGGAAGCACAGCCGTGCTGACCCCTATTATACAGCCACTAGGTTACCCACAACCTCAGCCTCGATGTTTCTGAGCTTCGATTCCTGGCGTACGAGCAAAAGCAAATTTATTTAGGTTGAGAAAAATCGAGAATAATGCCCCCGAAAACGAGGTTCGACGTTCTTTCTAAACTAATTTGAAAGTTTAACCCCAGGACGTCAACAATAGACGCCACCTCTTCCAGGAGAGGCCAAACCACATGGTGAGGAGTCCGCTGACCCCCGGCCATCCAGTTGCCTTCGCGACTGCCTGCTTAATCGATGGTTGATTTGTGCTGCCGTGCCCTTGCCATATAGCCATATATTTTTGCACAACTATTACGAACGCCCGGCGGGTTGTATGCACCATCCGTTGCTGTGTGCATTCGTTTGGTTTCCCGCAGTTCGATTGTATTCCAACACATCGTCTTAAACACCCTCGAAAAGCCGAGCCCTTCGTACATTCTTTTTGGGATGTTTGGGCACGCCCCTAGAACAGCTGAAAAGTGGAAACGGAGACATCGGGCTTACTAAGGTAATTATTTGTTTTGGTATCGATTTGTTTTACTCACGTGTTCTGAACCTCTACTGTTTGCTTTCGGCTCTACATATTTATGTTATTTTATGTTTTTCTCCCCGTTGTGATCGGCTGAGATATTCGAAATTTCCAACATCAGATGTACTTCCACTTAAAACCCATCTCGCCTCAGCACCAGTCCCATGCGTTGCCATGCGTGTGTGAAGGTATTAGGAATCGTGCTATAGTTGAAAAACAATTGATCACCCAGACAAAGGTAATACATTAAACACTCTCCCCTCCGTCCAAACGGTGGCGCTTTCGGGGCGTCGGGACCGTATACGGCCGTGCGCTGACCGACCCGCATCGATGCAAAAGTTGAGGAACCAGGGAGATGTATTTGTGATAATTCACGCGCATGTGTTTGGTAAAACATAGCGTTCGAAGTGAGATTCGAACTCCGTGACCCTAATCACGTCTAATAATAAGATACTGAGCAAAAGACGTTATGGGTCGACCGATTACCCAGCTCAGGGTATTCCTTGAAGCACTTTTCCCCCCTCTGAACATCGGGATATGTGGGAAATGAGTACGGTTGGCAAACGTACGCTGACCTACCCGCTCCCTCTCATCCCTCATTGTCCAGACATACTGGTGCCACACACTACGACAGCGGAAGGTTATCTGCCGTCCAGCGTATACTCACACTATACTTCGTTCATACCGGAACATATATGTGACTCAAAGGTGTCAAACTTGCGCTGAAGGCGAGCTGCGACTACATGAGCACCCTCATACAGTAACGACTCGCTGGACGGAGAACGTGGAGGACCTGCAACGTCGATAAAAGATTTCATCAGCAGTCCCGCCAACTCTTCATTCGGTGACAGGAATGTCGAGATTGCAGCCGACTGGTCGATGTCGCCAAGACGATCAAAGTCGTGACAAACCATGAACCCCGCCCCCAGTTCCGCGAGAAAGGAGTGCATCACAGCGATATCGGTCAGCAGGATTTGCATGTACTCCATATATTTGTGGTCCGGCGTCGAAGTTTCGTCGTTGCGTAGGCCACTTGGTCAGTGTACAAAAAGTGTGTCCGTTCAACGTACGTCGGCCGGAGGGAAACGAGCGCATACAACGTGTTGGTACGCAGCTCAGCGAAGGCGCAGTGCTATTGTTTTGATGAAAGAATAGTTGATGAAAAAGACTGGTCTATATATACTCGACTGCGGTTGTATTGCTCAGCAACGTCAGTATTGAGCAGGTAGCTTCAAGGCAATCTCAATAGTTGGAGATAGAATTACTGTCGCAAGAATGCAGACTTAGTGTGAGCTTTACGGATATAATGCCTGTCAAACATGATGTGAAGGATACACAAAACATCATCGTTCCTTCTTCGATATTTTTTTTTTACAGTACACCATCGTATTGTGACGCTTTCTTGCTGAAGATGCCCACCGGCGACAACCGTAAGAGTACTGTATGTCAATATCTAGTTTTGAATGCCGCAGACAAGATGCCGGTATTCCTCCATCACACCCAAGACTCCTTGATCAACACGAAACATAGTTGCGGCCTAACCCTATTGTAAACAGCTTATGATAAAGTCGGATTTCAGTTGTAATTGTCGAGGACCTGGGTTTCACTAGGTTGTTAACAACACGTCAACAACATCTTCAGCACGACAGCGAGCGAAAATACTTGAGTGCTGACGAATGCATGACGGCATCCCAAGTTGGTGGGCGTTGAACTAAATACCGAACATAGATGTTTTAGATCGTTTTGAGAAACGACTGCTCCCTACGCATAATATAAACTTGCAACTATACTATCAATTTATCGTGTGAACAGTGAATGATACAGTTATCGTGAAGGTAAATCCGGTATACTATTCTGTCCTTCTCCGCCAACTATTTTGAGTGCAGTTCAGCATGTAGGAAAAACGTGTTGATTATTTCGTTCGCGAGTCGTTAGAACTCGAATTTTGCGTGCATCTCGCGCACATGGCGCACAAAAACCCGACTCGACACAGGCAGACGTAGAATAAAATGTCGGCATTCAGTCTTATCTATAATGTGGGTATTGTTTTGTTTCTAAACTACCTAGTTCACGCCTCGAACATCGTTTTCTCGTTCTGCTATGTCCTGTTCAGGTGATAGGAAAACCGCAGCATATCGATCGATGTGTCTTTGATTCGTGCTTGCGGGAGGAAGCTGGAGATATTTCATCCATCGCGGGGAAACGTTCCGTCTCTCACATACTAAACATCTGGACGTTTTTAGACCTATAATGGAGTACCACGCCTTTGAGTGAATCGAACATCTCGACTACCTAAACACTTGTCGCTATGATCACACTCACAATTGAAATTGCCGATGAATGGTGTTGGCAATGAGCATATCCTTGACAGGCCGACGTAGGTAAACTACCCGCAAGTCCACGCGTTCCTCTTCTGCCAACTCCGCTAGCACTCGCAGGTCCATGTACTTCAAAACCTTGTTCGGGCCGGGCCCATTCGGATACGAGTTTTTGCCGTGCATGAACACAATCGTACCTGGGGCCTCCAGGTCCGAGCCACGCTGTGCGAGCTTACGCATGTTATCCCTCGCGCCGTTAAGGTTCTTGCGATAGTGATCCGCGTTCCTTCCCATTGAGTATTCTATGCTGTAAAATTCACGATTAATGTCATCAGGACGCGACAGTTGCACCAGGTATCCATTCGACTCGAACAGGTGGTTTTGTACCTGACGAACGAAGTGGTGCCCTGAGCCCTCTAATCCGACCGTGAAGACGACACGCATTCGCGAGCTGATAATTGTTTTAGGGACGACGACTGTCGCAGGCAACGGCTCGATTAAAATGCCAGGTGTGGCGAGCGTGGTTGACATACCGAGAGCTACCGCCGATCGAACTATGAAGCTGTTCAAACGCTTCATGATCTCTGTAAGCCCAACAAACGGGTGAATACGTGCTTCGTACACTGGTGAGGTTCCGTGGAGATGCACCGGCAGATACGTTCACCTGCGCAAGGATAGAGTGAAAAAACATTGTTAGGGGAAACTTAGCGGCTAAGCACTGATCAGATACGAATGCCTTAGTTATCAGCACCGGAAACAGAACTTCAGACAAAGTTTTATGTACAAAGCAATAAGGATATTCCCGGTGCTTCTCGAACGGGCGCTGCACTCGCTTTTTACTCGACGAGGAGGAAATTTTGAAAAAATTATGCATACACTCCTGTGTTTATTACGCACAATTTCTAGTTGTAAGAGTTGGTAAGTGCTCAACATCATAAGTACGGTGAGCTGCAGGTGGGTGTGTACACGATTGCCACGTAGAATATTCTCGAAGTTGTGAGTAAAGCATACCGGCCAAAGAGAGCGAACGAAAAGCATTTCAGTCTTACAGGTATGCTTGACTGCGGTAAAACCGGCGTTGCGCACTCGCAGACAGTATGAAAAAAATAATCTAGACAGACGAAGCACAATGTGTGAGTTGCGAGTTTCGGGGCATTACAAAAAGTGCTAGGGTTCCTCCATGATTCGGATGACAATCAACGCAGGTGAACGATGACGATACTAGTCGCAACCCTGCATCTCGTGCTGTACCTGATCATCCAGTTTCTGACCGACAAATTCGCGTGGATTCTTACAAGCAATGTGAGCGCTTCTGACACGCCCTTACGATTCTTGCTCATTTTCACTTTCCGCCAAGTGTTGACTACTTCACTCATAGTACATACATAACCTACAGATTTCCCGAAAGCAGCTTAGCCTTTACTTAAGGTGTTGGTCGTTCAGGCGGGAAATACGACAACACCGACTATCATTATTATTTTATGCATAAACAACTACATGTTTATTGCACGCGGACATAACCAGGTTCAAGGCAAGCGCTCTCGACCTGTACCCTGTATTTCTATCTGAGGTTACGGGCCCTTGTGTTGTTATTGTGCCTTTTCACGGTTTATCTATCGCTGCACGACGTTGTACAACAGGCTTCCGGGGTGTTTTACGTTTCCGTTGCTTCGATAATGATTGATGATTACACTTTTTCACGGACCTGAGGGGGGTGATCTGTCACGATCGCCACCGGTGGTCTTTACTTGAGATGTCTGACTAATATAAGTTGAGCAGATTGTGATTTTTGCTTGTTAACGCGAGATACTGAGATTCCAGCAGGCGGGCGCAATCATTTGCTTCCAGACCGAGTAAAAACACAGGTCATCGTAATATCAGTGCTGCTGTTATTGGTGTTTGTTATTATTCGAAAACATACCAGTACGTAGGAACCGACGGGTTTTATCTGGTTTATGATGTACACCCAACAGAGGCAACGACAAGTTAACGAGATGGAAACGACCTATCAATTGGGTATTACTCGAATGATATTATTGGTTATATTTATTTTTTGCGATTTCGTCTGTGAAGTTTTGAATCACGTTGCGGGTGGCAACAATAGTCCGCGGTAATGCTAGTCTGATTGCAGTGTGATATTTATGATAGCTTGAACACGCCGGATGTAACGATAACATCATGGAGATACAGTAATATTTGCACTTGATTAGCAAGCATCGTCCGACAAAATACGCATGCGCGGAACCAAGATGGGGGTCAGCCCACCGCAACGAAATTCTCCCTGCACAATAGTTATGGTTTAGTCAAGTTTTTTAGTCGTCGCCTTGACTTCCCAGCTTAACATAAAGAAGTACTTTTCTCAGCGGCCTCCTTCTGGACAAGCTGTGGTCACATATGTCTTCCCTTCTCGCCCCCGATATGCCCCTTCATTGTTTATAGCGAGAAGGGTTGAACATTTCCACTGCTCGCCGACTACTAGCTACTGTAGCAAGCTCACGTATCCGGGTGTTTAGCTAATCATTGTTTTTTCAAGACAGAGTCCTTACAATGATGCACTCGGTGGGGCTTGAACCCACAAAAGGGATGTCAGGCATGCGGACCCCCTACTAAGCCACCGGGGACTGCCGTTGCAGTAGTATAAGTAACTGCCATTTTTTCTCTCCGGACATCGTTTTTTTGACGGACAGTTCAGAATGGGCAAATTGTCATTCTTCGGGAAGACCAGGTTCGCTTCCTCTTGCCCCCAAAAAAGCAACCGGACAAGAAGGTGTACCCTTGTCTCATACGCAAACTAGTAAACCATGCAACATTTTAGAGCACCATAAATTGTCCGCTAGCAGTGCATTACCGGTGCATAGCTTGCTGCCGATGATAATGAGGGCCTACGCAGATATGTTTATAATCAGGCGTCGAAGTCGAAAATCGAAGTAGTCATATTCAAGACGCTGCTTGGTCTTGAGCCCACATATACCCCCCGTCATTTTTAAGGTACCGGGAATGATGGATAATTACAGCCCACGGTTTATGTCGAAACGTTGACAGTAGCTTGAATTTGTAAAACAAATCGAAAATAAGATCGGCAATGATTCAGCCAGCCTTGCTGGTCAGTGCAACCACGTCCAAACATCACATCAAAAACGTAGTAACAAACATCCAACCAACAGCCACCCCCCCGCAAACCGCCATCAGGCGAACTAAAAACCCATCTCCGACGTTCTCGGGCCCTCCCGGTGTTCGAGCGCAAGCGAACCAAACACGAGCAACATTCACGATGATTCCCTCAAGAACGAGTTCGAAAGTTTGTTCTCAGTATAGTTCAAAAGTTCATGAGTTTGGGTGGCGTTATCGTCAGATGAGCCACCACCTCCATCGGAGGCCCAAAGCCGCCCAGGAGTCTAGTTTTCGTCGCGTTTGCCTGCTCAAGCAGTGAATCAGTGCTGCCGAGCGCTTGATTGACGGTATTTCTATATGATAAGGGAATGGCCCAAACATTTCGTGGTCTCAGTTGCTTTTCGCCTGGAATATGCCTTTTAGTTTCCAATCTGTTTGGACACTTCGTCTATTCTTTATCGAAATACAAAAAAAAAACTTTCCATTCGCTTTTTCGATTACGTTAAGAGGCGTCCTGACTTCACGACGAATATGCAGGGGTCCTCACCATTTGTCGAACACAACTCTGTTTGGGAAGGACCTGAGGCTGAAAGTGGCTTACAGACTAGCCTCAACCACTATGAAAGATCCCGACCCCGAGGACCACTTATCAATAAGGTGTGGACGAAACGACAATCTCGTCGTCCAATGCAGAAGCAGTCGAGTCGCACTGTTTGTGTGGTTACATATTGACTGAGGCATCATTTTGATATTGCTGTAGTAGTTGCTCATACTGCACCCTATCGAGGGCGATTGGGGCACATATGCACCATTCGTGAAACCCGTAGCTCGTGCAGGCTAGAAGGTTGGGAGCTATGTGAGTTGGAAACGGTTCTTCACAATGTTCGTTTTCCTTTTTTATCACCTGGCGTCCCTTTCGGAATAACCAGCACTGTTATTTTCAACAAACGCGCGATGTATATGCCGCGGAACAGACACCAACAAACGTATTGCTGAAAACAACTGAATCGATGTCGGACACGTCGTCCTTCATAAAACACGCCCCGGTGATGAACGTTACCAACAATAAAACTCGCAGCCGGTAAGGATCAATATCGAAATTTCGTAGGAACTTATGAACTTTAGCCTCGCGTATAGCGTTTCATAGTTTGCCGTGGTATTTTGCCGATATACTCGTTGCTTATTCGTTTGTATTTGACGACCTGGGATGTAGCTGAGTCGTGCGCCGCGGAATGGGCACTTCTATTGTTTGTAGGTTCAAGCCCGTTGCGTCCAAGGCACAAAGCGACGCGTGCGAGTGACATGATATCCGTTGTGAAAATACGAATACGCCCCACACCGAAGCCCTGGTCGGGACTAACAACAATGTCGTTTTCTCGCAAAGGACTCACGGGTCCGCCTGCTTGACGGTGTGTATTGTTGTGGCGGTTTCCGGTGAACGTCTTGCTTTCGGGGACCAAACATTTGAACTCCCTCTCAAAAACACTTCTTTTACATTTGTCGGTTCAAAGGTTACGATTCACGGACGCTTCACGGACAGTGGCTGTAGCCGCTTTGATGTTGCCTTAACTACATGAAACGCCAAGTTACGAGGATACCGGCCTGTGTCTTGTATTTAGGGCTGAACGTTAGTGAACGTGGTCTCCTTTCCTAGCGTGGCGCCCTTTTGCTCAAGAGACGTATACATCGACGATCAGGCTGTACATTGATGGATGCCAACAACAGCAACCGTACAATCCATAAGGTGCACCAGTGTTTTTGCCCGAAAAAATGTCGATTTGACCCTGCCTGTCGGCCTGAACTTGTCGACATATCAAATCCATGCTACATTAAGCAAATTCAATGCCCTTTGTAAAGTGTCATTCGTCCGTATACGTAATCAGGAGTTAGATATCACACTATGGCAGTCATATGTAAGCAATCTATGGCTAAGTACGAAACCGCACGATGGCTATACCGCATGTGTGTCCTGAACACATTGAATTGTTTCAGGCCAGGTCTCAGCAAACGAATTTAGTGTACGAGAGCTTTTTGGCAGATGCAAAATATTGAAGTGCCGTCAAAAACGCAAAAATGGTTCGCCGGACATAGTCTTGCACGAGCTGCAACGCAGTTGCGTTGCCCACAAAACCGCACGGAGTTTCAGGTCGAAAACAATTGTAGGCTCGATATGAACGAGTTGTTTACCAGCACTGTTTTGCAAAGAAAAAGTACAAGCAGCAGCAATTAGGGGAGAAGAACTCTGATCTTTGTAGGAGAAGCAACACTTGTGTTAGTGGAACTCATAGAAGGCTCAAGTATCAACCTTCTACTACGTCTATCCACGCCAGCGGTATTTCAGGAGTGAATCAGACATCGGTGTTCCTGACGAAAATCATCTTGAGCCCCGAAGCTATATCACCGGGCGTGCGGAAGACACTGTGGTACTGGACACTCAGAGCCATCCCATCCCATAG
The DNA here is from genome assembly GCA_037834295.1 of Postelsia palmaeformis. NCBI lineage: Eukaryota > Phaeophyceae > Laminariales > Laminariaceae > Postelsia > Postelsia palmaeformis. Next base: position 14,354 of record JBBMHQ010072864.1, read on the forward strand.
TAGAGGGTGCACCATAAATTACGGAGCCCCTCACACTATTAGTAAGAGCGCAATATCTCCAGTGATACAATATTTGGAAGAAATTCGTTGGTGCTACCCGATATGTTGCTCATGAATACAGGCATCGGACAACAGAGGAACACATCAATCTATCACCGAATGTCAAGTTACAGTTTTCCGATATATTTAAAAAAAATGGATCAAGGATGATGTACATCAACAGAGTTAATCTTAACAACCCATGTATTTGAACGCGCTTGGCTGAGCTTTTGTCCCCTTCTTTTTGCGTCGTGACAGATACGCATTATTTGTACGAGTAGCGTACTTCATATTACCCCGGTCATACGACCCAACCAACTGGGTCTTGGTCACAATAGGATGGTTTGGGGTATAGGCATGGGCACACTCTGTCGACATCAAAATATCAGACTGGGCATATTAAGACTTTGGGCGACATGCCTCACATGGAAGCTCCCGGCTAAAGAGGGATTGAACTGCATAGGCGTGAGTTTTTCGAGCTCCAGAGTGCAGGATAGCATATACAAAAAGCTCTTGTAGTAGTGAACTGAACCCAAAAAAGAAAACAACAAGCAAAACCATGGCCAGGAAGGACTAACTGCACGAATGTCCGTTTCCCTCGTCACGGTAATAACAAAAGCGGCCAAAAGGAAGCGCTGCCTTGTATGTGGTATGTGAACATAGTCCAAATTTCGAACTTCATGTCGGCGGCAGGCGGATAGGTTGCAATCACTTGTTGTTTATCATTTGACTGCTGCTGTTTCAGGACTAGTTTCAAGAACAGCGAGTATGACCGAAACATACTCGCAGCGCCTCGACAGCTACAGAGACCTGAACATTTTGCAGGGAAGCGCGTCAGGGGTGCGTTTAACCTATGCCACAATGCCCCATGAATGTGTCATTGTCGGATCACACCAGGCACAAGTGGCCTTTTCTCCTTTGACGCGCAAGGTAGCTTCGAGCTTTACTACGCTTCAAGAGTTGAATATTTGAAAACTCGCGAGACTGAACAAGCGTCTGTCCTTCAGAGTGCCCTAAGATGGACTGCCAATCTCATTTCGGGAAAACAATCCAAAACAAAGCGCACATCCATCTGAACTTGAAAAACTTTGGTCTCGAAGCCCTCGCCATATCGACAAAGTAAAGCAGGCATTCATCCATACGGGCCAATCATAACGAGGAGTGACATTCAGCTTTTTTTTCATTATTTTCCCGAAATGTTACCAGGAAATACCAAGAAAAAACACACTTGGGAGAATAACGGGAAAAACTAAAAAGTATCCCTCGTTGAGATGGACCCCAACTTCGGTCGTGAGCCAAACCGAAGGCATCCTCGTTCATAATTTATTCCTACTGTTATCCTTGTTCTCGGAGTACAGACGAAATTTTATTGGTTTGGTCCTCCGGTCACGTACGAATTCGGAATACCGACTCTCCTACTCGGCATTTGATTTTGTGATATACTCAGCAATATCGCTTGACCCCATTCACGGTAACCCCATCATGAGTGAGGTCTGGATAGCCCTAGTCTGGAGAAGCACACGGCTTCCCTATTATTTCAATGAACAGCCATTGTCCTCACACACCCTACCTGGCATACGTAGGGCTCAGGCAACTACATACCTTCAACATGCAATTTCTGTGGCCTTGTACCCCTCACCTGTTCTGGATATCTACTCGTACCCTATAAACTCATTTAATTTGTGTGAAGAGGAGCTGTCGTTGTGCATCAATTCAAGTTTTAGGACACACTGTCATTTTTTACGGAGGTTCTCGTATCCCCTGTGATACCGCTGGTATTTACCGATTTCCCATGCGCTCGACACCACCATGAAATGGTGCCGAGGATTCTCCTATACGAAGATATGCACATTAGCCACTCAAAACTTCGACTGGCTAGCTGTTTTACAAAGGAACACACTAAGTAATCGATCGTGCAGTATTCTATTCCGGTTTGTGTTGTCTCGTCATACACTTGTATCTGACCCTCAAAAATACCGACTCGTTCGTCGAGAAACGAAACGCCACCCGAGCGGCGGAATCAACTGGTTCGCCCCCCCGCTGTAGCCCTTCAAGGACCGCAGTTCGGTTTTGGGGCAAAGGGCTTGGAAACGAATTGCTTCGTCGCCAAGACAGGGCTGCAGGTTTAAAAGGATCTTTGGAGGAAAGCATGCCGTAAAAGGAGTTTAAGAGAGTGAATATTGCCTGTAATTTGAAACAATGTGACCAGCATCTAACCCTTCGTGAATAATGAGATGGCTATGATGCAGATTTCCTCCAAACATTGCAGGTAGAGACATTCCACGGGTCCTTGTCACCGCACCACATTTCGCTTTCTCCAACAATATTGAATCACTTGAAGAAATAACTTATGCTCGACAACCCTTCAGAAAGAACGTAAAAAAATGGTGCTCCCGATGATTTTGAGTGCGAGCCCTTGAAGGCTGCTTTCTTACCTTGTCGGAAGCTAGCGGCTATTAAACTTTACATAGTTTACACTTTCCCTTGCCCTATCAAGGAACATAGCGCTTTTCCCACCACGGAAATATCATGGGGCTGCATTCATGAGCTACATTTCTGTGTGTTCGACTATGTTTTCACACGTTCGGACGAACGAAGGAATTGTCAGAGTTGTTTGAATCACCCCCCCAGTGGATGCCCCCCGAGTTTGTTTGGCCTCTGAAAAAACAAAGGTGCAAAGTTGATGTGCACTCTAGATCCTCGAAGCCATCAGGAATCGACACTTGAATTATTGTCGTACATGTGAGCGCATGTGCTTAATGCTAGTTGTATCGTATGCCCTGGGTGCTCAATCGACTCCGTCGTCGTCTTGCTGAAGCAGTTCTCAAAGCCCAGGCCTCTTTTCACACGCAGTCTCCCAATAAAAAACGCACAATTTGTACTTTTACATACTCTTACCATTTCGTTGTCCGTACCTGTGCTGCGCTCCGTGGTGAGGGATAGCTGCTGCCCCGTGTTGAACGTCCTGTACTCCCGAATGACTACGTACGGAATGTCAGTTCAGGTTGGTTTCGGCCTTACTTTACTCTGTATGCCACAAATTGTTTCCTCAGAGGGGCGTCATTTTAACGCAAGCAACACCGCACTGCCGGTAGTCCGGGCTCAGGAGGAGAGGCTTGGGGAGACTGGACTACTTAAGATAATGTATTGCAAGTTTCGAACTATGGACTCACCGTTCGGGGCCCGCACCGTAAATCGAGACGGCGTAGGAGTAGCATGCTATCGTCATACTATGTCAGACTTCAGTCGGTCATATGCACTCCATCACGAAAGTAACAAAAATTCGCGACATTGAAGGACTTTAGAGGAGAAGGCATTTGATGAACCGTTTTTTTTTTAAGACGAGCACAGTACTGTATACCCTGTTTTGAACGTTGTGAAAAGTAACCAAACCCGTCCTTAATTTCAGTGAGCCCTTTCCGGGGTGGCGTTATCAATGGAAGAACAAACTCTAATGTGTGTGACGGTCGAACATTCTTTTTTCAGCTTCAGTCCAATGCTTGGTGTCTTCGTTTGCAGCAGCACGCAAACCCACAGCAACATTCTGCGACAACATTTTCTCGCATTGGATGAAATTCTTCAGGCGCACAGCCCTCTGCGTACTTGTCTCTAATCCTGCCAGTAAGAGCATGGTGAAACACCGTCGGGGATAGACACGAGATGCATACAGGGACCCTTTATCCCATTGAATGTTTTCGAACCAATAGGAAACAGGTTTGTCCCACCTCCTATGAGTAGCAATTTTTTGTAAAGTACATACAATCTGAACCACACTCGAGCATCCTCAGGGATCGGTGCTCAAGGCGTTATTACCCTATACACTGCGTTCCATCTACTACAATCAAGGTGATACGTTTTCCATCGTGCTGAAATGCCGAAGTCTGCAAGGTCAGTAGGGTGCGTGCAGAACCACGCCTAAAGCATTCCCCTAAAATTTTATCCTCAAAGAACGTCTGTGAGATAGGCACTACTGCACATTTATACCCGAAATCAAATTATCTGGAATTTTCCTGCACGCTCACACCGGTACCCAGAACATCTGTAGGTTTTTGTGCTATGAAGCCACCATACCTACCTGCGGTAAGGGTACATGTTTGCATCTGCCTGGATTTGAATGAGTTTCGTACGCCCGTGGCACAATACCGGGGAAACGGGTACGTTACCTTTATATATGCCCGGGACCTATCTTTGTGATTTACGGGCGTCTGTGCCGCATTTCTCGAGGTACGTGTACAACACGTTTATTGGAAACGCCCAGGACTTAAGTGAGTCACGTCCGACCGCTGCCACAGTACACGGAACTTTTTTCAGTCACGTAATACCTATTTGCCTGCACCCGGAGTTTCCGTAGGCCGTGTAAGCCATATGTATCTTACCCGAGGTACGGGTACACCTTTGTCTCAATACGCGAGTGTACGGTGCGTATTCGAGTCTGACCCAGAGAATGTAGACATATATCACACATCAATGCAACGGACGGATCCGTCGTGTTCAAAATCGATCTGAGATAATGTGTGGAACGTTGAACGACGAAAATCTGGTGTATGTATGTGGAGAGGTAGTGAATCTCCGGCATGCTCGTGGAGAGGTGGTAGACAGGAGGATCATCGAGTTGATAACGGGTGGACTAAGACTAACTGGGAAGGCAGAGACTGGTAAGGGTCGAAACAGTGATGAAAAATACCATCGGTTATAGTACTGTTCGCGTGGGGGTGTATGCGTAAATGTCTGGCAGTCGATAGGGCGTCAGCGAGTCGAGAGAAGATTCCTCTCGCCGTTTGATATATCATGCACCAATAGTGTTTACGTTCTCGAGTACAAAACTGAACACCTGGTATCGTGCGCAAATTTGGTTTCAGCATTGATAGGGGGAGTACGGCAGCAAGCGACGCAACTAGCTGTTGAAGTCGGCGGTATCGGTTCCACCAACACTGGTTGAATTTTCGACGATATAAGCACTTGTAGGGCGCATCGCTGATGAGTTCAAAGAGCTAGGCAACCGCAGGAGCGTATACTGTATCACGCGCTACCTACCATGACAGTTGAAGCGGTACACCCTATACATCTGTTTTTGCCGCTTCGGAATGGTCTTGCCCTTTCCCGCGTAGTTTAATCCGTGCCTAGAGTTTACGACCATATTTATCTGCACCGTTGCGATCGGTTTAATGTCTGGCACGTACGTGTGAGTATCGTAGTTGTCTCTAGGCCCTATGGGGAAGGCTACGCCGCTTTTTTCAGGGATTCATGCAGTTAGTAACCGTTTGAGTATCACTCTGTTACCACAGCAGCAAGCAGCTCTTTTTGTTCGCAATCTCATAGCGAAAAAGTATAACATATTCGAGTCCAAAGTCAACATGTTTATAGACCACCAGATACCAGGTATTGATTTGCGCTGCTATCCATGGGTGTTTTCGCCGTGTCTGGTCTAGTGCTGCCTTACTTTATGCTTCTTATTCAAACTTACCGATACTAAAACCATACCCTAGGTGGAGCAACACTGCGTACTATGTACGGTGCTTGGCAGATAAAGAGCAACCTCGCGGGCAGTATAGTATAGCCCATTTACCTCGCCGGGGTCACTCCGGCTTATGGGGGGCCCGGAATTTGGGCAACCAAAAGCTCAAGTCGCTCCGGAGCTAAGACACCTGATGCCGCGGGCGATGACGGCAAACAATGAATACTAGATCTCTCCGAGGGTTGTCTTCGGCACTCACGGCCGCGGCCTACGAATTTGTTGTTCGGAAATATCGTTCCTCACCCGACATGCAGACAGCTTTGAGTCCTCGAAAGTCAGGATGTCTTCGTTTATTGTACTGAGAACACCACGGTTAGAGTACGTCCATCGAGCTTAGCGCCCATTTGAAGAACGTCAACCCAAATAGTTCCATCACGAGCGATCACAACGCCTATGGGATACTACGGCAGGCATGCCCGGGGGTTGTCCACAGCGTGATTTTCGCAATAACGAGACTGATTAGCGAATACTCGCCGGCCCGATAACTTTGATCCGCATCAAGGATTTTTTCGTGTGGTGTTCACATAGTTCTTCGCAAGTATGAATATGCTCATAATATATTGTTTTTTCGTTGTGTAGACAACACCATACGCCAATCGGGCGAGAAGAAATGACCACCGGAAGTACCACACCTTCTGTGCCACTAGATACCATAGACACTTCCGGACAGCTGCTGAATACTCCGGCTATCGCGATCGATGGTAGTGCAGTGCTCCAGGGCGTCTACGTTTGCAGGCGCGTTGACTCTGATGAGCCCGCAAAGACATCTTGGAGGAATATTCAGGATTGATCACACCCACCCGTCGTATATGGGGCGAGAAACTATGCAATGACCACGGCAACAAAACACGCCGTTTATCACCCCCAGTGGGAGTTTAGGTATGGTATTCTCCCTTGTGGTGGCGAGTTCCGTGTTGTCTACATTCTAATGGAGTCCCTCTTAATCTATCTAACTGCCCCCAGAGAAAAAAAATGCAGATATCATTCGTACGTATGACACGAAGCGGTCTCTGTAGGTGTGACAGGAGAAGCCAATTCATTTTCCACGGCCGTACTAGCCGTGGAGAGCCTTCAGATGGATCTAGCGTATTACGGTCGTCATTATCGCTTGAAGAGGTGTACTATATAACGTTGATTGTCGAGATCACGTTTAGCTCAATGCGCCCCGAAACCAAACTGGGAAAAATCAGCCACACATGTTCGTCACTCGCCCCTGCCGCAGATGCTGCAGACAACCCTCGCGCAGGTCTGGTCGCTGACATCGCGTGCGGTGTCAGCGTTGTATTTCCGGGGGCGCTTGAGCTTAGTGCGTCCCCTAATACGGCGTCACTACCATCTGGAGGGCTCCCGGGGGCGTCGTTATCCTGCACACATCTTCACTCACAGCCTTCAATTTCCACTATTCACTGCTGAACAAATGTTATCAAAAACAAAAACAGCACCCTTATTGAACCATGTATTTTTTCTTGTCTTCCCGGTTGACCATTTATCGGCACCGAACCAGGGAAGCAAACACCCAAACCCGACCTTCATTTGAAGCGAGATGGGATTTTTTACTCGAATCGTCAGTGCAGCAACAATGTTTACCACTCTCAATGTGCAATAATTCCTCCTGATTACACGGCCCTGGTCGTCGTCGACTTCGACTTCACAAGCTTCAGCTTCCATAGAGGCTTTCTTCAGCGAAGGACGACTCCCTACTGTATTTGCAAGCCGTATCAAACTTCACAAACAGGCGAGATCTACTATCGACTCATTGCGTGCCGCCCCCTTTTTCGAGGGTATCGAAAAATGTTGGATCGGTCATCGCGAAGCTTTCCCTGTACCAACAAACAGTTTAACCGTGACCGTTAGAGCCTTGACATCACGAGTTGACCGTTGCTCCACGCCACTATTTTACATTTTTTCGGAGAAAACTATTTCCACGATGAGTTGGTACTGCGAGGACGAGCCCATCTGTGAGCGATTCCAGACAAACGGTAGTGAGTTGTCTTTGCGACAATGACCCCGCCGACATGTTCCTGACAGCTTCTGCCTAAAACTGCGCAGTGTCGATGACCCCCGTGCCCTCCGTAACATTAAGCAGATGGCCAGCGGATTTTTTTCTTCCTTGGTCAGTCCTTTCACCTAACCTCACGGGTGTCGCACAGATGTCATGTTAGCAGAATCTTCATGTCGACGTACACCGAGCGTTCCTCCGTAAAATCCGTTATCAACGATAATGTGACCGCACCTTCAATATCGTGCTGCCCTTGCCTCATAAGGGTACTATGGTAACAATCATTGAGGTCGACAAAGCATTGCTTCTCTCGGACAAATAGTCGCAACGCTGTACGTGTTTGTTGTATTCAACGTGTCATGCTCTTTTCATTGTGCACGTACTATGCGAATAGCGTTTGTGTGTAGACATTAACCATGCCGGCGTCAGCATGCTGCTTGCAGTACGCCGCCGAGTCGCTGCCCTCGACATTGAAGGAGGGGGCTGTAGTGCAAGATTCGTGTGCGCATTGCTTGCTGCGAACATTAACCATGCCGTCAGCAGCATGCTGCCTGCAGTACGCCGCCACCTTGCTGCCCTTGATATTGAATGAAGGTGTTGTCGTGCAGGTGTCATGCGAGCAACGCTTTCGGCTAATCTGGAACATGCCGTCCTCGGCATGCTCGTGGCAGTACGCCGCCACCTTGCTGCCCTCGACTTTATACCAGGCTATCCTTGTGCAGGACGAGTCTGCGCATTTCCTGTTTCGGACGTTAATCATGCCTTGAGCAGCATGTTGCTGGCAGTATAGCGCTGTTGCACTGCCTCCCACGTTGAATGATGGTCTCCTCACGCACGTGTTGTGTGCGCACTGCTTGTCGCGGACGTTAATCATGTCGTCACCGGCATGTTGTTTGCAGTACGCTGCTGCCCCGTTGCCCTCGACATTGAAGTACGGTATCCTCGAGCAGGTGGCGCTTTTACACCGCTTGCGGCGGACGTCTACCATGCCTACGGCAGCGTGTTGCTTGCAGTAAGCCGCTTTTGCAATGCCTTCTATATTGAAGGAAGGCCTCTTCGTACAGGTGTCGTGTGCGCACTGCTTGTCTCGCACATTGACCATTCCGTCGTCAGCGTGATCCTTGCAGTACGCGGCGGACGTTGTACCCTTGAAGTTGAAGTAAGGCACCCTCGTGCAGGTACTGTTGAAACAGCGTTTGTGCCGAACATCGACCATGGCTTTCTCAGCATGCTGCTTGCAAAACATCCCGGACTTGCTGCCCTCGACATTGAAGTATGGAATACTGGTGCATGTAGCATATGAGCAACGCTTGTCGCGAACGTTAACCATGCCCTCTTGAGCATGTTGCTTGCAGTATGCCGCCGTCCTGTTTCCGTCTACATTGAAGCAAGGACGTTTGGTACAGGTTTCATGCGAGCAACGCTTGCCGAGTACGTATATCATATTTTCTTGAGCATGCTGCTTGCAGTACACTGCGGTTTTTGTGCCTTGAACACCATATGCCGCCCGCATGTTGCATATGTTGTTCGTACAACGCCCCATTTTCTTCCAGGACAGATCCAACGAAATCCTGTAATTGACACAAAGGGCCGAGAGGAGGGGAGGGTGAGTGTCGATATATTCGTCTCAAATAGGGGGAACAGGTCACGTGGCACGTGGACAATGATGGTAGCATATTTATTTCTCTACCGTGAAACGTGCATGGTTTGTGTTCAAAAGCCTCTTTGGGGCACACTTCGATGCGGAAACCCCTGCGCGTTCGAATTATGCGCATCTGTAGACTAATGTGTTATGAGGGAGAGCGTTTTTGACCAACCTGTTATGATGCGGGTTAGGTCCTGCGTGACTCACGAGCAATGCAACAATGTATACGTATCGTAGAATAAGCATTTGGCAACGATATATGGATTAGGTTTCGGGTTGGAGGGAATAATACTCAGGAATATATACAGATAGCTATCATGGACAGCACAGTGTAACCCAAGCATTATACGCAGAAGTGAAATATCAAGCGTAAGGCCAGTCGTAAAAACGTATGCAGGACGGGAAGGAGGGGGGGGGGGCGATAGCTTTATGTGACCGATGCCCTTTGCGAACATTGCGCACATTGTTCCTCCGCTCTCAAGCGACATTGAAGAGAGCGATGAAGGCAATTGTGACTGCTTGAGAGGCGTTAATACCTGGGGTTGCTGTCTCGATCGCAAAAAAATACACAATGTGTGTGCAAAAGGAACGAAGAGAAGGTGACGCCGCTCACCGTGAACCGCACCCACCCAGTGAAACAATTACTGGTCGGGAGTTTGAGTTTTGTTCATGCCAATAGCAGAGAAAGAGGTAGCCATGTCAAGGAAGTGCTGTGACTATAAAATGTATTATCCATTTCCGGGGGGGCATTGAGTGTGCCCTCGAGGGTGACGTTGTCCATTTTAAAAACAGTGGGGTTACGACGCTGCTGTAGGGGGGGGGCACGTGGAGTCCGACCATGGCTGGTTACGACATCATCATCTGGATTTCCTTGACGAGGGGAAAAGAACCGTGAGCAGCACGTGATGGTGTACACCGACGAGCAAGTCAATGCAGGTTATGAAAGTATTTTAGGTGGCTGTGTGCACCACGAAACCTATTTCTCGCAGACTTCATGGCACGTGAAGGAGTGGGGTGCCGGTCCATCTGCGTAACGTTTGAGGACAAGATTTCAAGTAAGGGATCAACTTTTGCATGAAGGTCCAAAAGGGTGTGCGCGTCAGCATAGACCACTCTTACGGGGGGCTATAGTAAGTAGAACTAAATTTTGTTTATCAAAAAAGCGAAATATATAGGTTTTTGTGTGTAGTGTAGGTTCTACCTAATATGGCCTCCCGTGATAGCAGGTGGATGGCACAGCTGCAGGACAAAACAGAGGGCTCCAGCGGAATCGACGGCAAGCGCATATCAGTAATATATGCCAAAGTGACCTGGAGCGTATGTCAACCGGTAAAAATGACGTCGACACAATTGCGTGATGTGGTGGGAGCTATTGTCATCCTCGGACCACTACGATCGGTGACTGTCCTCCATTCTGGTTATGTGTACTTCTTCAACCATTACCACACAAGTACGTGCTTCGCGTATGGCCGGCCAGACTCGCTCGGGTGTCACACGCGTGCAGTGCCGGCGTTCTGCTCTTCAACTTGATTTTGTTTTTTGCTGAGTAGCAACCCTGTGCTGTCTGCACGAATATTCTTTCGCCGCCAGTCCGGGGTGGTTGTGGCTGCCTTTTCTTCCGGCGTCCACATTTACCGTTGTCCACCAGCCTGCATACCTTTGCTTCGAAATGTGCAGTTTCAATCGGTTTTTGTTGCATTTCAATCTTTATTCCTTTTGATCAGTTTAAGTATCTTTTTTTCGTCGGTGCCATGGCACGTGACGTTCAGAGTGGTTGTTGCAGCTCGTCTCTACCGTTTATGTGGCTGATGTGTTGGCACTGGTTTCAGGTGTTGCGCTCGTCTGACCCGTTCGAGTCATCTTTGTTGGATTCCACATTCGTTCTGTTGTACTTTCATGACGTTGGTTCTTCCCCTCAGCAGTGGTGGAGACTGACCTGTGGCGGTGGGGTCGGATGTATCGAAGTGTTCCCCTTAGCTCCACAGCCATAGAGCACTATGTGCAGGGAGTGCCATACGCTGGTTTGTTGTCACCACCCCACACCGACTAACAAAAAAAGTGGATAAATCGGAGAGGAGCACGGGTGACGGCACATCGTTGATGGGGGTCTATTTTTCAGCGATAGTCAGCAGAATTGAGACCTTCACAGCTGTTGTGGAGGTTCAACGTGTGGGTCGAGCCGGTTGGATTCCTTCAGAATGCAACAATCACGTTGAATCAAATGCAAGTCCGCTTCTGTAGGGTATCTTGTTCAGCTCTAACGCAATCAAATATCTGTCCGGTTGCATGAAAATATGGTCTCAAGGTCATATATTAAGTCAGACTCTATACTCCTCCATATACCGTGGCACTGCTCGTCGCCCAGAACGCCACAGGTACAGTTGACGCTCAGACCAGCCATTCGAGACGCGCAGATTTCGTGAGGGTACATTCTGCGTCATTTTCAATTCAACGCTGCTTCTTGAAACTTGCGATCTCGACGGCAGCTACTGGAGGACATGCCGTCTGTGGGAATTGATATACCCGACATTTGAATCCATGCGCTCAAGCACCATCCTTGTTATTGAAAGACCGAGCGCTGCGATGGCAGAATCTCGGAGTTTCCCCCCGATCGTACTGGAAATTGATCGAAGCGACGATACAATACTCTTAACGATCGCTGTCCGTGCAAATCGGATGACCAAATGCAGCTATGCTGACATCACCGTCGAACCGCAATCTTTCCTACGGACGCAACAAAACGGACGGGTCCACGCATCCATGAATATAACTATTTTTCCGGCATATGTTCCGTCGTGAATTCGCCGAGAACAAAGTGGTTCAGAGTTCCCCAGTGATGGGGTTGTACTTTTCGAGGCAAACGGTTCTAACCTATTGAATTCCCTGAGTGGGGAACCAGCAGATAGGAGGGAAATTCCTCTTGCGCATTCGGTTTAGGGCTAACGCATACAAGTGACGGCCGGTGGAGCGATCAAATCAGTTATTGCAAGGTTATGTTCTGTAGGGTTTGTGGATTGAGGATAAGGGTTTGGGTGTCATTCATAATTTATAGAAGTTCCGGGTAAGGGTAGAAAACCCTTCCAGAACTCACATAACTTCCGAATACGGGTATGAAGGCCGTATAGAACTCTCAGAAGCTCCAGGCAGGTATGAAAAGGGGGTGTTGGT